>PVJI01006133.1:0-89441 GCA_004026765.1 Micronycteris hirsuta
AGAACTATGGTTACCCAGTCAGAGAGGACGTGCCTTTCTAATTCGATGGATATTATAAAATGTCCTGCAAAGTATTTGTACCGTTTACACTTTCAGTATTTTCCTATGTATATTTAGTATCTGTATATGCATACATACTTTTAGAAATATCCTACTTTTATTGCTACCTATTTTTAACAGCTTTGTTGAGATATAACTTACATATCATAAAATTTGCCCATCTTCCATGTATAATTCAGTGATTTTTAATAAATTTATATAAAGTTGTACAGCTGTCACATAATCTGGTTTTAGACCATTTCCGTTACACAAAAAGATCCCTCGTGCTCTTTTGCAGGTGATCTGTTACCTGATTTTTTGCTGTTATTAAGTATTCATTCAGCAAATATTTAGTAAGTGTCTACTATGTGCCAGGCAGTAATCTGGCAGATAGTTAATAAAACAGATAAAAATCCCTGTCCCTAAGGGGGTTACCTTGTGAGGAGCAAAGTTTGTATTCTTCTTTAAAATCATTTTAAATACAGTATTCAGCATATAGGTGTCCTAGACTTTAATAATACTCTATTGTTGGACATTGAAGTTGTTCCATTGTTTTGCTATTGTAATTGAATAGAGTTGTAGATCAATTCTTGTGCCTATAACTGTGATTTTTTCTGTGGTCCCGACTGCTGAGTCAAGACAAATGCCCATTTTCGTGTAAATGCCTAGTCTCTTGTTCTACACCTGAAACTAACGTAACACTGTATGTCAGCTGTCATTGCAGGATACTTTTGTAACGGGAGACAAGCCCACTTTCGGGCTTTCATCCGTTTGCCTCCCAGAAGCGTCTGAGAGCGCCCCCTCTCACAGCGCCAGCTGGGCGTGCTTTTGAGTCTTGGCGGTTTGAGAAAGAAGAATGTGTCTCATGTTAATTTTTATTCCTTTGTTTATTGATGGAGTTGTTAAGCATTTTATCCTTATGTTTAAAATCTTTTTTTTTTAATTTCTTAAAAGCATCTGTTCATATTCTTTGCCTAATTTCCAATTGTTATATTTGGCTTTTATTGATTTGTAAGAGTTTTATACTTCTATTTTTAATAATTTGTCCTTTTTTGATGAAAGGTGGTTTTATAAGTTTTTACTTTTATGGTTAAATCTCTGTTTCTTCTTCTGGTATCTGTCTTTTGGGTGCTTAAACCTGCTTTCTCCAGAAGTTTTTTGTGGGGTATGTTGGCAAGAGGGGATCTAACTTTATTATTATTTATTTGTATTATTCAAGTGGCATCTATTTCAAGATTTCCTCCTTTCCACTATTGGAAATGATCCACAAGACCCATCCTTGTCTGATTTCTACCTTGACAGCCGCACGTGGCCTCTGCCCTCCGGCCTCTCCTCGTCCCAGCAGTGCCCTGGCCCTTCCTTCCTTCCCAACGCAGACTTTCACCTCTGTACACGTGATTCCTCCTGTCTGGGAACCGGGACCGTTTCCCTGCGGCAGCCCTCTCCCCTCTGTCTGGCTAACCTCTCCTTAGGTCTCAGTGGAAATATCATTTGTTTGAGTGGCCTTCGCTGACCACTCCCCCATTAGGAAAGTTCTCATTGCTCTTATCATAATTTATAGCAAGAGAATTGTAGCTCTCCTGGGTCCCTAGTGCCTGGCACAGCGAAGACACTCGGTACATACTTACCAGATAAATTACAGTTTAATCAGACATTTCTACATCCACATGTTATGGCTGCATGTTTCATTTTCTAGAACATCTTCAGTGTTTATTCTAGATCTACACTGTCCAGTATGGTAGCCACTAGCCACATGTGGCTAGTGAGCATTTGAAATGTGGTTATTCCAAATTGAGATGTGCTGTTGGTATACAGCTCACATCAGATTTCAAAGACTTAAATAATTTTTTATATTGATTATATGTTGAAATAATAATGTTTTAGATATATTGGGTTAAATAAAATGCATTAAAATTTTATAATTTTCTTTTAAACAATGTAACTGTTAGAAAACATTACACATATATCAATTGGACAGCAATATTATTGAATAATTTTAAGATCATTTTGTTAAGTTTTTAAGAAAGTGCTCCATTGTGCCACATTATATTTATAAATTAATTTTTTTGGAAAATATCCCTCTTTATAGTATTGAGTCTTCTTGCCAGAAGCATGATATGTGTATTCTTTTAGACGTGTTTTTGTTCTTAAAGTCTGGTCGTTTTCTTCTTGTAGATCCTGTTTTCCGTCATGTTCCCCCCCCCCCCCACACACACACACGTATTATATAGTTCTGATACTGTTTCTGGTTGTAACTTACCATTTGAACTAACTGGCTTTTTATGTACAATAATTTTTGAAAGCCTTCACTTACTAGATCTTAATTCTAACAGAAGTGATTATCTTATGTTTTCTATGTAAGTAGTTGTATCTGCCTTGAATAGTAATTTTGTCTCATCTTTTTAAATGGCTGTGTGCATTAATTTCTGTTTGTCGTGTTCCTTTGTTTGGGACTTCCAGAACAATGTTAAGTGAGAGAAGTGATGGACAGACAACCTTGTGTCCTCCCAGGCACCAGTGGGAATGCCTTCACACAAGTGTTTACCAGAGTGTGCACCAAGGAACACTAATTCTTTGGAATATTAATATGTGTACCTTGAGAGAAAAGTTTCACGCCTAAATGAGTTTGCAAACTACTAAGTTAAATGGAGTTCCTGTCTGCAGGACTTTCAGATGGGTTATAATGCTAATGTGTGTTTAATCCCTGGGAGGTAAGGAAGTGAGGCTAGCTCATGGGCAGGCACTACTAAATACATTGTGGGGAGATGCAGATACAGTGTTGCCTTTTAAAGAACGTTGTTGCCATTGGTTTGCAGTAGATACTGTTATTATGTTAAGAAACTGTGGTTATGTTCCTACCTTACTGAGTATTTTTGCCCTGTTGAAAAGGGCATTTAGCTTTCCAGAATGCATTTTGGCATTGTATTGATTTGGCCATATGGTTTTTCTCCTTTGACTTACTGATGTTGAAATTATATTTGTATATTTCCTAACATACAGCCATCCTTACATTTGGCCATACTATGATATTCTCTTAATAGGTTATGTTTGCTAGTATTTCCTTTAGGACTTTCAAATCTGCTCACTTAGTAAAGTTGTCAGTTTTCTTCTTTACGCCGTTTGCCATTTTCTAGTATCAGACTTGTGCCATATGAACCGAAATGCTTTGAACATTTTAATATACATCCAGAGTAGTGTGGGTGGCCCAAAGATCGTTTGGGCTCTGTTTCTTTTTTATTGAATTTTGCCAGTTTATGTTATCCTAAAAATATGTTAATTCTGTACAGATTTCAAATTGACTTCAATTATAAATCTAGGATAAATCAAGGCATATAGTATTTTTCTTTAATAACTAAAATGTTTCAGCTCAAATTCTGACATGATAAACACTGATGAGATCTAGTCACACAAATTGATTAATCCTTTCCTGCAGGAGTCTTCAATTTAGTTGCACATTGTCTTGTGATTTAAAATTATATGCTATCCTACATTAACTACTTTTTTGCTTTCTTTGGGTTTATTCTTTTTCTGACTTCATGAGTGATTTTATTAATTTTTATTCTTGATTGTTTAATGATAACAATTTTCAGGCATTGACTTTCCCTGTTAAATTTTGTTGTTTCAAAACCATCAACATTTCATTCTGAAAAATTTCAAACGTACAGAAAAGTTGAATTTCACAGTAAACACCTGTGTACCCATCATCTGGACTCCACACTTGTTAACCTTTTACTCTGTTTGCTTTATCACATATCTCTTCATTTCTTTTTTCTGATGCGTTCTCAAGTAAGTTGAAGACATAGCAAACTTCACCCCTGAAGCCTTGTTGCTACAGATTCGATGTAAGGTTTTTAAGTTTCTAAATAGTGTTATTCCTTTTAGATTTTGCTTTTGATTTAGTACTTACCCAGGAAGTGTTTACATTTCTGTTGGATGGGTTTTAAAAACTAAAATATTGTTAATATAATTTTGTTATTTTGGCCAGAGAATGCGGCCTGGGCTACACACACTTCTGTAGTGTTGAGCGACTCGCTGCTGCGGATTCTGCAGCCGGCCAGTGCTGGGTGTGCCGGTGTTGTGAGCGCTAATGGAGGACCATACACTTGTGATGGCTGGTGTTCTTTTTGCTCCTGCTATCTAAAAACCCCTTCTGGGACATTTGTCCCCGTCCAAAATGTCCATGGATACATTTGGTATATGCCAAAAGGTGCTTGAAATTTGGTGCTATCAGAAACATCCATGAGCGTATTTGGTCCATCCCAAATGGTCAAGAACCAAATGTCTCCATGGATGCGTTAGGATCAAATGCCCGCTGACCCTAAAAACCCCCTGAAAGGGACTGAGCATTGCTCTGTGAATCACTGACCCCAAGAGACACATGGGTGTGCAGAGCTGAAGGGGAGAAAATGTACTTAAAGACAACAACTCAGATTCTAAACAGGGTTTAGCCCCATTCATTGTATCCAGGATGCTGTATATTGATAAACACAAATTGGAAATATACAAATCAGGCATAACATTGATTTTATTGTTTTACAAAGTAAAAATCTTCAAAACTAGGTGAAACAGGAAAGTAGTTTTCCTAAAATTGTGCCAAATGCTTTTTCAGAACTGAAACGACCCTACTGTATGTGTTTTAATTTTGATCAAGATGAAAGTTAGGCAATTAGGGTACTAGGCCAATCAGTCATACGGTTATTGTCTCCAGGTGAATGAACCGAGACATGGAAGGCTGAACACAGGTAAGAGGAAGAATGCTCGGCGGCCGAGGAGGCCCGGGAGCTGCAGTGGTCGTGGTGTATTTCGCCGGCTTGTGCTTCTGCTGCTCGTACTCAGTGAGGAGTCGTTGGTGAATTATGAAACTCTCTCTTTCCGCAGATTGCGCCTCATGTCAGTAGAAATGGACAGCAGCAGTTTTATTCAGTTTGACGTGCCCGAGTACAGCAGCACCGTCCTGAGCCAGCTAAACGAACTCCGCCTGCAAGGGAAACTATGCGACATCATCGTCCACATTCAGGGTCAGCCGTTCCGAGCCCACAAAGCCGTCCTCGCTGCCAGCTCCCCGTATTTCCGGGACCATTCAGCATTAAGTACCATGAGTGGCTTGTCAATATCAGTGATTAAGAATCCCAATGTGTTTGAACAGTTGCTTTCCTTTTGTTACACTGGAAGAATGTCCTTGCAGCTGAAGGATGTCGTCAGTTTTCTGACGGCAGCCAGCTTCCTTCAGATGCAGTGCGTCATCGACAAGTGCACGCAGATCCTGGAGAGCATCCATTCGAAAATCAGTGTGGGCGATGTGGACTCCGTGACCGTCGGTGCTGAAGAGACTCCAGAGAGTCGAAACGGGGTTAAAGACGGCAGCTTCTTCGCCAACCCGGTCGAAATCTCCCCTCCCTACTGCTCTCAGGTACGGCAGCCCGCCGCAAGCAGCGATCTTCGCATGGAGACGACGCCCAGCAAAGCTCTGCGCAGCCGCCTGCAGGAGGAAGGGCACTCGGACCGAGGGAGCAGCGGGAGCGTGTCTGAGTATGAGATTCAGATAGAGGGGGACCACGAGCAAGGGGACCTGCTGGTGAGGGAGAGCCAGATCGCCGAGGTGAAGGTGAAGATGGAGAAGTCCGACCGGCCCAGCTGCTCCGACAGCTCCTCCCTGGGAGACGACGGCTACCACACCGAGATGGTCGACGGGGAACAGGTGGTGGCAGTGAACGTGGGCTCCTATGGGTCTGTGCTCCAGCACGCGTACTCCTACTCCCAGGCCGCCTCCCAGCCGGCCAGCGTGTCGGAAGCTTTTGGAAGTTTGAGTAATTCCAGCCCGTCCAGGTCCATGCTGAGCTGTTTCCGAGGAGGGCGTGCCCGCCAAAAGCGGGCTCTGTCTGTCCATCTGCACAGTGATCTACAGGGATTGGTGCAGGGTTCCGACAGCGAGGCTGTGATGAGTAACCCCGGGTACGAGAGCAGTCCCCGGGAGAGGAGTGTGAGAGGGCACTGGTACCCCTACAACGAGAGGCTGATCTGTATTTACTGTGGGAAGTCCTTCAACCAGAAAGGCAGCCTGGACAGGCACATGCGGCTCCATATGGGAATCACCCCCTTCGTGTGCAAGTTCTGCGGGAAGAAGTACACGCGGAAGGACCAACTAGAGTACCACATCCGGGGCCATACCGATGATAAACCGTTCCGCTGTGAGATCTGCGGGAAGTGCTTTCCATTCCAAGGTACCCTCAACCAGCACCTGCGGAAAAACCACCCGGGGGTAGCTGAAGTCAGGAGTCGCATTGAGTCCCCTGAGAGGACAGATGTGTATGTGGAACAGAAACTAGAAAATGATGCATCGGCCTCCGAGATGGCCCTAGATTCCCGGATGGAAATTCACACAGTGTCCGATGCTCCAGATTAAGATGGTAAAGAAGTGCACCCAAACAAAGCACATAAATCAATGCATATTTGTGATTTGCTTTGTTGTAATCTTTAGTTTCCCCAACCATCTGGAAATCTCTGGGTCTCTTGGCAGTTTTTCTAAGATTTCTGGAAGGAGCACTTCATTGTGTTTATCCTTCCCCCCTCCTCCCTCCCCCAAGGAGCTCAAAGCATGAAGGGCATCGTATCCAGGGAAAACACAGGCTGACAGTATTCCTCTTTGGCTGAACTCTTAATCCAAAATCTGCCAGTGACTTAGCTATGCCAACTGGTCGACCCTGTATTCTCTGCCAAGAGGCGTACTCTCGCTGGGGCCATCACGCCCTGGCACCAGCGCATGTCCATGGAGAGGGACTAAGATGCCGTCAGCTGATATAAATGGGTAACCTTTTCTAATTTAAAGTTACTTTTACGGAGTAGTTAGACAATTTATATATATATATAATAAAGTGATTATTATATATATAGTATATATACATTCTCAAATTTGGTTTTATTCTGGTTGAGGTGAATGTAAGAAGAATATATAATTTAATACAATGTGAACAGAGCTTTTGACTCTGTCTCATCCCTACCTAATGTGTTAGGGTTTTGCCCCTTTATTTCCCTTATGAAAGAATGTTAATAGGTTTTCATATATATTAATCATTGTGTCCAAAAGCAAGCAAAGCAAATCACAGTGTTCATAGCTCTGCTTCGTAACAAATACATAAACCAAATGCCATAAAATGTATTCAACTCTAGTTGGAAACCATTTAGAATTTTTGTTAGTTGTCCAGTGGGTAAGCTGGATGACCCGTGGTGCTGACCTTTTTACATATTGTAGTGTTTTATTAGCCAACCCCAAAGGAGCAGTGGTTTTCAATGTTTTTACTGGCCTCCGAATCTACCTTCATTCCGTACTGTAGAAACATACATACCAGGTAACTAGATCGAATCACTCTCTACCATGAGTTACTACTCGTACTAAAGGAAAGGGATTTGTAGTTCTGTCTACAATATTCTCCAAGCAGTGTTGTGGTTTTTTTCCTTCCTTTCTTTTTTTTTCCAAACAGCCAGTTCAGGTGCACAGCAACTTTTTCTACATGCAGTTCCCAGGGAAACTGCAGAACTTGGAATTTGTACTTTTGTAAAGATATACTCTATGGGAATTGCAAGCAATATATCTATCTTAGTATCATGTGTGCTAACGAGAGCCCCCGAGGCTCCCCACTCTCAGTGTTTCCTGCTTAAAGAAACCAACAGTTCAGAGCCCTCTAAGATACTCTGTGTGCCACCAAGTCTGCGTGTGTCTCCTCTTTCTTATTTTGGTCACGTGGTGCTATCTTTATGTTACGTATCTTTTAGGTCAGTGTAGTTGTAGAAAATGTGAAATTCAGTGGTAATAGTGAATTACAATTTTTTTCCTCTCGAGTTCATAGCTTGAAAAGAGACCTCAAAAGCATGTGCTGGCAAACACATTACTGTATAAAAACATAGTCCTATTTGAATAATGTTTTATTAGTGCTTTAGGAAATGTCCTCAGTTTGTTCAGCCGTGTGCTTCTAGTAAACAAAACGGGCTGTACAAGATTGCTTTGGTACTGTTCCCTCTGACAGTGATTCTGTGAGCAGCTGGGCGGCAGCGTGCGCTGCGAGCTGCCTGTGGGGGGTCAGCGCTCCAGACTCTCTGCTCCAGACCTTGGCTCTGAAATTCACAACCCGTGCGTCTCCTCCGCAGAGAACAGCACAAACCACCTAAAAGAAAACAAGCAGAAAGACCGACCTCAGAGGCTAGGAGTTAAAGGAATACAAAAATAGACGTTTGCTGGTTTTCCATGCTTTTTTGGCTCTTAAAATGCCAAGAATGGGGGGGGGGTTGGGAGGTTATTTTTTTGTTTCGTGGGGGGTTATTTTGAGAAAAA
This sequence comes from Micronycteris hirsuta, assembly GCA_004026765.1. Taxonomy (NCBI): domain Eukaryota; kingdom Metazoa; phylum Chordata; class Mammalia; order Chiroptera; family Phyllostomidae; genus Micronycteris; species Micronycteris hirsuta. The sequence continues at coordinate 8,366 of PVJI01006133.1, forward strand.
TGAGTCATTCAGGCCCTTATGTGTGATAGTCCCCAGGAGTGGTAGCTGTGCAGTGGCGTGTCTTTAGCACACGGGTGTGTTCCGTGTGACCTGCCGCGCTCCACATCAGTGTTCCTGTGTCCAGACTACACTCGCATCCTGCTGCTCCCGAGGAGCGGCTCCTGCTAAATCGGGTACATGTATGCCTTTCCCTGTCAGACTGCCTAAGTAAGGGGCTCGTTCTCTCCCTGAGCACTTGCTCAGCTCCTGTCCAAGCCGCGTGCCTCAAGGGGAGGCTGGACCCCCAGTGTTTACCCACTTAAATGTATTCTGGGGTTTCAGGTAAATGTTTGTGGCTTTTTTTTTCCTTACATGAGTAAGTTTGGTTTTGATTTTTTTTTTTTTTTAAAGAATTAAATGCAAAAATTTGTGTTGAGACAAAATTAAGTTTGTGACAAGAAATGCCCAAATGGAGGACATGAGAGGTGAGGCTCAGGGAAGGAACCTCCTTTTCTCTCAGGCTTGAGGCCTCCCGAGAGGTCTCCAGAGCATTCTGTGATATGTCAGACAAGGTAGGAGGAGAGAGCGCTTGGGGCAAGCACCTCGAATGTCCCGTCCTTGTCACCCTGTCCGTCTTAACCTTCTTTACACGGAGTTCTTTGTCCTTGTGAATTTGTTTAACTGGTTTGAGTTTACCAAAGAGTGACTTATCCAAAATTGTCTTTGACAAAAATATACATTGCTTCGATCGTACAGTTCAGGTTCAGACATTGTAATGGGGCTGTTAAGGGGCGGAAAATTGATTGAGTTTCTCTCGAGTAATGATTCCACATTTCGCAAGTTCCACTTGCTCCCATTCATGTTGCTAACACTTTACCCTTTCCACTGCTAGCAGTGTTAAGAAAGAATTCTCAAGCCATAACACAGTACTGTAAGGTTCCACAGGGCTTCGAGGGAGCGGCGCGGGGCCTCTCTGAGCATGCGTCCTGCCGCGCCTCTCCCTGTGCGTGGCGGGGAAGAGATCACTCCACTCAGATTGGGCAGCAGCGATCACTTGTGCCTTGTCACGTGAGGATGTGCCAGGAGGACTAACATGACCACAGAACAGAAACATTCTCTCCCCGAAGCTCACGTCGCGTCTCCGCAGACGAAGTACGCTGTGCGACTCCTTAGAACAGCTCTTTTTGAAAAGCAAAGTCCCTATTTCTGTACAGTTTTAGATTAGATGTTTCATTTATGACAAATGCAAAAATCAATTAAGATAAAAGTGATATGTGAAGAAATCTTTTACAGTAAAATATATCCTGAATTCACATAGGTCTGTTCATAATTGAGTCTCTTCTCGCACTACCTTTCCCACACATAGACAATGTGAAGACAGTGACAGCGTCCTTTTCTATAGGGGTTTTACCTGTTATTACAAACTGTGAAAACAAAGAATTTTATACTTTATGTAAGTTTGTGGTTCTAAACAGTTATTTTCATTCTAATCAGTTCTCTGCCCTCTAATTTCTACTAAAGATGTAAATACATTTAGAAATTATATTTGTAAATACAGTATATGAAGACAAGTTAATTTTTCGGTCAGTGGAAAACCTCCCAGTTGGCTCTGCCTTGGCAGTTTTTTGTGGGTTTTTTTCTTCTTTTTAAATAGAAAGGATACTGTCGGTTCACTGTTAAGCAGAATATACTGTAGAACTAAATTGATCATGTTTAAATCTCCCAGAGCATGAGCAAATGTCTTTTCCCAAGACAGCAGTTACGACCGAGTCTCTGTTTTCCCTTAGCCCAGACCACAGGCCCGCGGGTTTTCGCGAGCGGTTTCGCTTTTGTCCTTACAGCCTCGACTGTGGGAAGGGTCTGCAGGAACACAGCCCAAGGGCTGAGGGGGAGAAATCACGCACGTGAATGAGCTTTACTTTCAAGAAATCAGTGTGTTTTATTTGAACAACTTTTCTCTTAGTTACTGTGATTTTGTTGTTGTTGTTGTTCTGTCCTCGTTATTGTTAAATTCTGTAATGGTTTCCTGTGAAGCCTCCACTGAAAGGGACTCAAATATGCAACACCTAAACTATTTTCCAAGGGCACAGGCCCCTTGAATGGTGCTTCTAGACTGGTCAGGGTTATTTATTAAATTTTATATATGAAAGTATTGGGGAGTTATGTAAATTCTTTATATGAAACTATCTAGTTCATAAGTCATAGATTTCATACTACTCAGCGCAACCGAACGGAACGTTCGGCAGAGTCATTCTCATTGTTCCGGATTTGTAATGGTTGTCACATGCCACACGCGTCTTTTCCAGTAAGTGCCGGAGCGTGTCCACTGTCTCTGCCCAGTGCTCGGCCTCTCGGCCCGGAAGAGAGCCCCCTTTCTCTGGGTCTGCACAGACAGGGCTCTCGTAGTTCTTGAGCAAGTCCTGGAGTGCGCCTCGCGGCAGACGCAGTGAACGGACCCCTTGCTGCCCCTCAGTGACATGTATGCTGTGAATTCAACCTTTGGACTTGCTGCCCAAGCCTTTGGTTGCTGCCCCGATAGAGCAGGAGATACACTCACCTGCTTTCTCTGAGAATGACCATTTTCCTAATGTGAAAACATCTCTCTCACCACTTGTATTAGTAGGGCTAACATTGTTTTCCGTTACAAATGGTTGAGCAATTTGAATGACTTGACAGTGTCATTATCTTGCAATATAAACTGGTAACCTCACAACTCCACACTTCATCGCATATGAAGTAAATGAAGCTAGCTAAGCGGATGCTGTACCAACTAGTAACTTGCCATTAAGGATTATTTTATAGCATGAATTTAAAACTATTTATTCAAATGATATTTTACTCTTGTATTCATTTTGTTTTCGATTTGTGACATGACTATTTCAGTGCTGCTTCATTTTGTTCTGAATCCTTGTTTCTTGCTTGTAAATGGCTTTTTTATGGTATAAATAAAGTCAATGGAAATTGCTGTTTGTAAATAAAAATGCTGCTAGAGCAAACGCGTCTCCCTCCGTGTTTGCCCCGCGGGGCCTCGGTGAGCCCCACAGGCCCTCACAGACGTCCGCAATGTCAGTTCCTGCAACCACTGTTTTTGAAAGGCTAGGGTTTCATAAAAGCTCTTGTGCCACAATGGTGCTGGAAGGAGAACAAAGAAGCTGGCTGATTTTTGACCTTTCTCATGTGTGGCAAAGACTGGATTTTCAGGACCCTGGTGTGCCCGTAGGCTTCCCAGAGGAATCCCTGGGGAATCCTTTCCCTCTGGCCGGGAGAGCCACCCCTTTGGCTCCCTTGAATGTACCCTTTTCTCCTGCCAGAGGGCTTGGAGCTGCGGGAGCTTGTTCTGCTTCTCTGACTTCTCCCTCTTCAGATTTCAGCTCTGCAGGGAGCCCTGCCCTGCAGCAACCCTTCTAGGTCAGACCGCTGTAACAGAGTTTAGTTGCTGCGTGCCTGCCCTTCAGAGCGCTTATTTTGGTAGGTCATTGTATATTGACTAGTGAGAGTATTAATTAATGTTTGTCCCTCCAGCCTGTAAGTTCCATGACGGAAAGGCTCCTGGACCGGCTCCCTCATCTGTCTGTATGTCCTTTGCACAGGACCTGTCACTGAGGCAGATACACAGTAAGGACTGAATGAATGAGAAAATGCACGGGTTTGGGGCGGGGGGGGGGGCTAGGAAGTGGGTGGGGAACAGACCTGACTCCTGTGCTGCTAGAACCCGCTTGCTCCTTGGGGTAAAGCAAGGCCTCTTCCTTCTCACTAGGGCATTCTACAGGCAAGTGGGCAGTGACCCGGTGCACAGTGCAGGAGGCAATGTAGGAGCCAGCTAATCCTTGCGAGCTGGAATCCTGGGAACTCCTGAGGCACCCAAAGGCATAATGGGGAAAGTGCATTGACTTGCAAGTGTGGAGGTCTGGGGTCTAGCCATCCATGGCTTTGACCTTAGGCAGGTTACTCACCCTCTTTAGTCCCAGTTTGTCCAAAACGATGGAGTTGGACTTCTGTGGCTTAGGTTAACTTGTGAGGCAATAGCATTTTCCTTAAAGCTGGAGAGTTGCCCAGAGTCAAGGATCAGGGGTGAGCCTCTCCATTAGAGGAATATCCCCAGGGGATGTGGTTCTGGAAATAGGAACACCACCTGGAGCAGACACCGAGTCAGAGCGGATGTGTAGATGCATTGAACTGTCTTGCTGGCAAAGGCCATTGGCAGTAGCTGGCTCCTTCTGTTTGTCCTGAAGGCGTGGTCTGCCTTCACTTGTTTCTTCTGATTATAATTCATACAGCTGGCCAAGCCTGCCTGGCTGCAGGGACGTGTATGATGTCCTTTACAGTGTCAGAGGGCCGCTGCCAGTCCCCTATTGCTTGCTGGTCCTCATCTCTGTTTCCTGGACCATTTCCTCATGCCTTGATGACTCAGACATCTCGTTTGATGTTTTCCTTTTGTTTTTCACAACAGGCCTAACTTGCATACCTTTTCAGAACACAAATGGCGAAAAGAGGCCACCTCCAAGGAAACAGATGTCGCAGAACACGTGAACCTGGGGGAATGCGCAGAGCCCTCTCTGGGTGATGGCTCTGCGGTGCTGGGCGGGACGTGTGCGGTAGGGCTTGCTGATCCAGCCTTCGTTGGTCAATATATTGTTGCTCCAGATGAGGGGGTGGAGGGATATACATACCTAAGAACAGTGGATGATAATGCAATCACCCACAAGGTAGCCTGCCCAAGGCGGTGGATATAGAACTGCCTCCCTTTCTTCTCCAACTCAAACAGCAGATAGGTTCCTGGCCTCTCGTCTTTGGATGAGGTTGCTTACTAGGACTTCTTTTGTTCCTGCCACTGCCCTAATTGAGCTTGGATCTAATCAGCCTGGCCGGGCCCCCGTGGGAGAGCGACATTCCCTTTTGGGGCAGCTGGCTGGGTGTTGCTGGTGGTCGCGCTGTCCCCTTGGGCTATGTACACAAGCCCACCTCAAGCTCTGCTGGGGAGGCAGTGATGGTGCGGGCACTCACAACATTTCTTCACCCCTTTTGGCCTCAGCCTTGGCACTCTGATCGGCCCTGGGGCACTCTGTGTCAACACGAGATCTATCCCTATTGTACCCTGGGCCCCACTAGGAGCTGCGTGGCCCAACTAGCTGAGCTAGAACGGGTCCTGCAAGTTTGTACCACTTTCAGGTGCTGTGTGAGTGTGCGTGTTCTCTAAAATGTGCACATTGGAGGATAAGTCATTTTGAATTCTGTTCCCTTTCCCAGAGTGCTCGAGGTGGAAGGGAAAGACCTTCCCACTCTTGCAAGAGTAGGAAGGGACCACCCAGGCTGTCTGCTCCCTGACTCCCAATACCCGCACTGCTAGAGTGGTCTACAGAAGTAATCAACAGTTTCTACCTGCCTGTGGGGCCTGGCTGCCTCCCAAGGGACTCGGCGTTGTTAGCAGCTTTCCGTGACCGAAAGTCCTTCCTTATCCTTGGCCCCAAACCCGCCTCCCTGGAGTTAGACCCTTGGTTCTCCGTTCTACTTCACAGGACCACAGCGTGCTTTAAATACGCAATGACAGCAGTCTGTCTCCTTCTAGCCCTTTTCTGGGCTAAATGTGACTCGGGGCTATTTTTTCTAGAGGCTAGGACATGGGGACATCCTTCCCCTTTCTGTCCGCCCACCTGCTTCCACTTCAGGACTTTAACAAACGTGATCGGGAGACATGTTTCTGATAGAATCTTGTTGGAATTGGAGGTGGTGGAATCCATAACTTGGAAGAACACTTCTTTGGCAAGCAAATTACTTTTGCGCGATGGGTATTTTAACCAGCCTGTTTCTGCCAGGCGTTCCATTCATCGAACATCCGGCTCCCTGGAGCTGCTCTCAGGTCCTTTGTTAACTCGTCAGCTTCTTCTCTCTCTCTCTCTCCTTCAGTCTTCAAACATTAAGGTGAGAATTGAAAGGCACCTTTAATTTGGGAGATCTGGGCTCTGAGAACGGATTCTGGCCTCTGCATTTCCGCCGAGGCCTCACACCCATTTCCTCTCCCCATATGACCGGCCCTCCAGTTCCCCAGGGCCCTCTGGCTTGCCAAACCTCACAGGTACTGGTGCCAGCTCAGCGGGGCACAGAAATTCCTGTCTTGCTCCATTTCATCTTTGCAGAGGGCAGGCACGGGGGTCATTTGCTGGCTTCTTATCACGTTCTCTTTCCCCTTTCGACACAACTGCCTCTCCATCCTCTGGCCTTACTCACCCCTTCTTGCGTGCTGAACCCTGGCCAGGCTTCTGGTGAAATGAGAATGCTGTTGGGTGTTCAGTAACTAAACTATGCGTTGCCTTCTTTCCCTCCACTGCATGGGCCCCCTTTCCTCAGAACGGGCCTCCAGGCACCTCCTGCCCCCAGGCGCGGTTGAAAGGCCCTGCTTCGGACTGTGGCCCGGGGGTGTCCAGATGTGAGAGCCAGAGCTCTCAGCTCTCAAGGCACACCCAGCAGGTCTCTGGCTTCAATGTGGAAATGCTTCCCTTCATAAAGAGTCAGGTGCTCTCTGGATATAACGGTCTAAGCCTAGACAGAAAGAATTGGATGGTCCTGATGCTATCTCTGGGTGGGTAGTGTCAGAACTGAATTGCTATGTAGGAGACCCAGCTGGTATGGGGAACACCGTGCCCCTTGCACACACAGGGGAATCGATGATCAGAACCTTCCTTTGTCCCGTCAGCCCTAGGAGCCTGAGCTGCTTCCTTCTACCATTACACGTTTCCTCGGGGTCATAAGGTCCTGACACTACATGTGAAATGATACGACTTGAAGGTAGACTCTACTTAAAGATGCACATTTGGAAACCTTAGGCTAACCGTTAACATTTTTGAAGCATTTAAATGGTTTAGCACTGTGTACTGGATTGTCTGTCCGCAGTTTAGCACCATTCCCCCTCCTGTGGTCTCCCATGTATCACAGGGTCTGGACGCTTAGGAGAACTACATTTCCCAGCATTCCTTGCCAGACAGTTTACTAGTTAGAGTCTAGCAATGAAAAGTACAGTTGCCTTGTTATTTGCAGTAGGTATGCCCTGTCAAGTCATTGTGAACACCAGTTAAGTCAGCGACTACTGACCCATTGCTCCAGGGGGACATACGCGGCTAGGTTGCCGTGAGCCTCCGCGCATTTTTGGGAACCCATCAAAGCATAACTTTGTTTTATGTGTGCTTCTGTTTAAAGTCCCCTTACTATATACTGTTAATTCCTTAACGTTGAACTCATGACCAACACCTTTCTAACTCACGCCTGAACCAAGTTTATCTAACACACGCACTTTCACTGAAAGGCACCTCACTGCCTTCCTGTGCTTAGAAACACCAGGCAGCGCTTCAGCACTATGCCTGGGGATCCGTATAAACAGAAATTACCAACAAAAAGCTAAAAAATGCGCCCCCCCAAATATGTGGCACTAAATAGGTTGCAAAAAAGACGCGTGAACACTATGAGAGCTGAGCAAGAGGGGAGAGTGTCACCTTGTTTGACCTCTGCTGGGAGTGCGCACATCGGGCCACTCAAATTTTTTTTTCCTTGTCTGTGAATGACCTTGAAAGTGCTGAGTATTAATTTTTGGATTACAAAAAAATTTTAGTGGTAGGCTAATTTGCAAATACAGAAACTGTGGATCGTGAGGATCAACTGTATGTCCACTTCAGCGTGCTCACTTCCTCTGCCACCTACCAGGACAACTCAGGTATTTCCATCTCACTGAGCTCTGGCCATGGTTTTTTGGGAGATGTTTCTAAGAGCTCCTGCAGTAGCTGGGGTCCTTGCTGGGGTGTTAAATCCCTGTCCTGAGAAAGTGTTCTCAAATCAATGAGCTCTTGTTTATCCAGTCTTATACTCCAACTTTCTTGATCAAGCACCCACAGAATTCAATCTCAGGGTTACTGCCCTGGCTTCTGCTGGTACATGCTGACTAATTCTTGCATGCTTCAGGCATATAGTCTGTTTTTCCCCTTGTCAGTCCCAGTGATACCCAGCTGGGCTTGTTGGGGTTTAACACTAGTTACCGCCCTAGCGGCCTGGAGGAAGGTGGGGGCAGCACTGAAGGCAGGGGCGCCTGTTGTCTGTGAGAAAGGGCTTCTGTAGCACCTGCCAGCTCCGTAGTGGCTCCAGTTCTGATGAAGGAAAGGTGTGCCAGCTTGGCAAATCTGGAGGAGTCTGGGGTGTGTGCCGCAGAGCCACCATCCTCAGGAACACCCATCCAGATGGCCTCATCCCATGTTTCGGGATCCTAGCACCCCAACAGACCTGCCTTGCTGGGCATGCAGACATCTCTGGAGCTTTGGACTCATAATCAGGTCATCAGCCCACCACTCACTGTGTCTGTTCTTCCACTGCCCTAGGCGATGAGGCCCTCCTTGCAAGCTACCTCCACAGCTCTCTGGCTCTGGCCCTTAGCCATTAACGGCTCCTGAACAGCCTGCAGCCCCTCATTATCCTTCTGTAGTACAGCTTAGCTGAAACCAACCAGCTAGCTTCCTCTGTCTTTATCAACATTGATTTCCCCATTTTTTCAAACTCTGGCATCATATCACCTACCATAGTACTCTCTGCAGGGATATTTTCGCAGGTCACTACCAGGAAAACTCTTAGCATTTGGCAACCCCTTGTTGCCAGCGGGTATCTGTGTTCCACCAGGAGAGCAGCCAGTTTGCCTGCTGGGCAGTGGGTGAGCCAATCCTACTTTCCCTGACCACTTCTGCTACTTCTCGAGCCAGTCCAGATTCACTGAGAAGCAGATGCCAACACAGGGTCCAACTATAAGGGAAGTGGGCAGGGGACTGAGGAGGGTTGAGAGAGCCACCAGACTGTGATACAAGTCTGACCCCAAGTGAAGGAGAGAGGGAAGGCAGTGTGCAGAAGCGTCCTATACCACCATGCCTTATGAAGGAGTTTAGAGGGCTGCTGGGCAGCCCGTGAACTAAAGATGATTTGTCAGAAGAGTCCTCTTGTCACCCAGGGACAGGCCCACCTTAGAATCTCTGCCATTGGGTGCAGCCCATATATATATGTTGCCTCAGTACAAATGTATTACAGTGGTACCTCGGTACTTGTCAATTCCTTTCAGAACTCGTGACAAGTGCTGAAACCAACAAGTACTGAACAATGAAGCATTTTCTCTTGAGGGACTGCTTCATGACTCATACAAGTTGTAGCAAGTGTGAAGAGTCCCGAGCAAGCACTGAGAGCAAGCACTGAGTGCTGAAACATTTAAATGCGACGAGCACAGGGTTTCCCAAGTTCTGAAGCCTATGAGTGCCGAGGTGTGACTGTATTTGGCTTCAGAGACCAGTAGCTGGGCCCTTGGTCAAATGAGCTCCCAGTATTTGGAGGTCTGCAAGGTGCATTCTCATGGCTGCTCTCACTTTTCTCGGGAGAACCCTCCTACAAAGTAGGCACTCTGAATATTACCTTCTTATACCTGAGGAAACTGAGGCTTACAGAGGTTTGGACACTTAGGTCTAAGTAAGGCCACATAACTGGGAAGTGGCAAAGCCAGCATTATTTCCAGGAAGGGACCAAATTGAAAATTTCATTCTCAACTCCTGTTCTTCCTGTCTCTGCCAGCTGCCCATGTTGATGACTCGCCTTGGGGGCACCTCACCATGGCCACCGCTATTTATACCCTAGTGATGGTGCTCTTTTGTATATCCTCTCCTCTGTCTCCCGATGACCCCCAGGATCTAGAATACTATCTTCTCCTTGGGCACCAGGGCGGGGTGGGCTGTGCCTCTGTATTAGTCCTCTATTGCTATGCAACAATTTTATCACACATTTTGCAGCTTATAACAACACACATTTATTATGTCAGTTCCCATGGGTCAAGAGTCTGGCACAGCTTAGCTGGGCCCTCTGCCTCAGGATCTCACAAGGCTGTAATCCAGGTGTTGGCCAGGGATGCAGTTCCATCTGAGGCTAGACAGGAGGGATCCGTGTCTGAGCTCATGTGGTTGTTGGCATCATTCGGTTGCTGCAGGCTGCTGCACTGAGGGCCCCAGCTTCTTGCTGGCTGTTGGCCAGAAACTCCTTTCTGAGTGATCTTTTCCATTGGGCAGCTTGATTCTTCAAAATCAGCAGAAGAGATTTTCCTATCAAGATGGGTTATAATCTTATGTAACATACATCCTAAAACCTTCCACACTCAGGGAAAGGGCTCACACAAGGCCATAGTCATCAGGAAGTAAGGATCGGGGGGTCACCCTAAAGGGAATGCACCACAGCTGCCTTGTTGATCAGCATCTCTAATGGAAATAGCTCCTTGAACTGTTCCAAAGCTTGGCTCTCCAGGAAGTACAAGTCTATATAGAGGCAGCTGACCTGGAGGATCCCCCTTGGTGACTTTTTCAACTCTCCTTTCCTCCTGTGGGTCAAAAGATCCTTCCCCTCATTGAGAGTGACTCAGACACTTGAGATGCTGAGAGCTGGCTCTCTCCATCAGCATATCGTGCTTTATTGGTGGGTGATAGTTAAGTGTCTTCTTTAACTATTATTCTTTTCTAAAAAAGATTTTATTTATTTATTTATTTTTAGAAGGGAAGGGAGGGAGAAAGAGGGGGAGAGAAACAGCAATGTGTGGTTGCCTCTCACGTAGCCCCCACAGGGGACCTGGCCTGCAACCCAGGCATGTGCCCTGACTGGGAATCGAACTGGCGACCGTTTGGTTCACAGTCCGAGCTCAATCCACTGAGCCACACCAGCCAGGGCTATTATTCTTTTCTTAATGAGACATGGCAGAAATTTCCCTCAGAGATCCCTGAAGACTTAGAAATGGCTTAATTTCAACTGAGTTTGTTTCTTTTCTTCCTTGTTGCTCTCTTTCCCTCTGTCCATCAGCTTGGGGAAGCACAGTAACTAAATTTTTCCATAGTCTGATGCAATTGCAAAATGAATTTGAAAATTGCCGAAACGACATTCTACTTGTCTCTGTGTCCGAGAATCACCCAGAGTAAGGCAGGACATAGGGCCTCTCTTCAGTGGGACGTGGAACAGACGTGTGTGTGTGTGTGTGTGTGTGGTTCTGGATTTCCGAGGCTTCACAGGCCTGGCTTCGACTGTTTGCAACTTATTATCTCTGCGATTTCACCTCTCTATTCACCTCATTGCACTGGGCACAGAGTAAAGGATCTGGCAGCAAGGAGACAAGAGACAGACTCATTTCCCAGCTTTGTATCCATGTGGTCTTGGGCAAGACCCTTCACTCATGAGGCCTAATTTTGCCCAGCTGTAAAATAAGTGGGTTGGACTCAAGGCTCTTTGGGGTTTCTTAAGGTGTGTGTTCCGTGCCTACCTCCCAGTTGTAAAGAATGGGCATGGAGGTGATGTCTCTCACAAAACCATTTTTTGTTGAAAACGGTAAATCCTAGGTACAAATTTTAGGGGAAATTGCATGAGAGCTGGAAGGATGCATGGGGGACGAGGTGCGATGCTATTTCTAGGAAGGGGATGGGCGTGGCGGGGCGCTGAGGGGGTGTGCAGGCAGCTGAGCATCCTTGCAGTCTGACAGCGTTCACTGGCAGGAGCAGCCCGGCAGAGTCCAGGGAGGACCGCGGCCGCAGCGGCTGCGCACTGGCGCGCCCAGCCGTCCGATTGGCGTGTCTCCGCCTTTGGAACCATCTGATTGGGAAGGCTAGTGGAGAGCCGCGCGCCGATTGGCTGGGCGGTCCGCCGCTCAGGCCCAGGAGCGGACGGTTTCTACTGCGGCTGGGCACCGGCTCTGCTCCAGCGTCGGCCTGCGCTCCAGCTGCGCCCCGCCCGGCCCCGGCCCGGCTCGGCCCGGCCCCGGCCTCCGAGCGAAGGCGCCGCTGCCGCCTGGGCCGCTCCCAGGGCCATGAGGAGGCGGCGGCAGCCACTGCGGCCCGCGTCAAGGTGACCGGCCGGGACTGCGGCGGCATCGGCGGCGGGAGCGGGCGGTGAGAAGAGCGGCCCGCGGGGCGGGGCGGGGCCCGGCCCTGAGGGCCGGGCTGGAGGGAGCCGCAGGTGCAGGAGGCGGGACCTGGAGGGGCCGCTGGGCCGGGGAGGGGCCTCAGGGCGGGAGGCGGGCCTGGGGGGGTCAGGTCGTGCGGGTTTACGGGCGCCGGGGCCGGACCGGGGGCCTTCGTTGCTCTGGTTCGGTGGGGGCTTGGTACGGAGGGCGGTGGGTGTGGGGGTGGGGGGGTAAGGCCGCAGATCGGGGGGCGGGGCTGGCGGAGGCTGTTGGGTGGGGCCGAGGGCCGCAGGTGCGGGGGGCGGGGCGAGGTGGGACCACAGGTTTGCTAGGTGAGGCCAGAGCGGCTGCAGAGCTTGTGTCTAAGGAAACCACAGGTGCAAGGGGCGGGACTGGGTAGACCTGCAGGAGCGGGGGGTGGGGCCCTGAGTGGTTGCAGGTCCGGAAGCGGGCCCCAGGTGAGGAGCGAGCAGAGGTGAGTGGGCGCGGGAGCAGGGAATGCTGCTCTCTCTGCTGTCGAGGGGATTTGGTGGAAGCAGGAGTTTTGGGCTCTCTGAGGATTCCGGAGGCTCCCAGGGTTGCCACTGGGCCAGAAGGGCCGGCCAGGCCTGCCTGCCTGCTCCTGAGTAGGACTTAGGTCTCAGCCGTCCTGGTTACTACGCTGGCGGCTTCCCCTGTGTCCGGCTCCGGGACACACCATTTTTCACGTCTCAGGGACTTTTCCTGCTGCTGTTGCAGGGACCGTGCCTAGGTTGGGGGGCGCTTGGCTTTCATTCGATGATCAGCTGGTGAGAAATGTGTGCTCTTGGAGAGTAGCTAGTGTGAGACTTGAAGGGTCCTGGCTTGCGGGTTCCTCATACAGAAGCTGCGGCCAATCCCAACAGCGGCCGTCTCCAAAAGGCCGAAATGGCAGCCTGGTTAGGGGGACGAACAGGAATGAGGGTTCAGAAGTTTCTGCCCCTGTGCTATCTTGGAGAGTCTTTTTCTCCTCTGCAAAATGAGCAACATGGTAACTGCCTTGTGTGTGAGGCTAGGATGGAACTGTGCTTACTGAGCACGTCTTGTAAAGTTATGGGTCTTCCCTATCTGCGTTGATGGGCAGGTCGGATTCTGGAACTGGGGTCTAAAGAGGAGGGGATTTCTAGACCGTTTTCTGTTTGAGTTTGGGATGAGGCTTGTGGCAGGGAGTCCCCAGAAGACTCATTCCTGTCTCTGATGGTGACTGCTCCTCCCTGTGAGGCTCTGAGGGAGCTGCGGGAGGGAGCAAGGGGAGAAGGAAAGCAGAGGAGCATTGCACTGTTTGCTGACCTTTAGAACCCAACCCCAGTGAGGACTCTGACCTGGAATATGAGGCTTAGGTTTGAGCCTTATGGAATTTCCCTTCCAGTTCAAGTACAAACCCTGAACTTACCACGCTAAACAGAGGAGAATGCCAGAACTTCATTAAGTTCCTACAGGGCAGAGAGAAGAAAGCAAGATGATGGGGCTCCCTCCTGTTGAGAAAAGTGTCCCATACCTGTGTGTGTGACCTTTTATTGGGCAGCGCCTTCACGCCCTAGTAGGCCAATCCGAACTGTAATTCCTCCTGTGTTGCACGGGCAGGAGAGAAGGCAGGAGAAGGTTTCTCTTATACTGATCTGCATTTTTCTTCACTTTAGAAGATAAGAGACTTTTGGAGACCAGCCACCCTGGTGCCGGCCTCTGTCTCTACCACCAGTTTTGTGGTGGTGACCCAATGGCATCATGGGGACGGTGTCTCAGGGCTGTGCTTGTATGGCAGGACCCACAGGGTCTAGAAGCAGCGTGTGTGAGTTGTCCAATTCTGTCCCAGTAGGAATACGTGTGTGGCTATTGGAGTTGCTGCCCTCTGGATAACCCCCACTCTCTGTGGGTTGAAGGGAAAGCCCGGGTGGCAGACAAGGGCTAGAACGTGTGTTGGATAATGAGGGGATAGGCTTTTTGCTTGTTTATTATTACAGTAACGATATGCAGGGTTGGGAGAGAAACTTCGTTAATGGAAAATATTGCATCTGAGGCTCTCTGTGACACAGCCCAGTCCACCTTTTTAACTCGATTTTCCTTTTCAGTATGGAGGGGAAAATCTCTGCCTCGGAAGACAGGTCTGCATTTGAAGCCTCACGCGCCAGTTTCTTAGTTTCTCACAGCTTTGGTTTCCTTATTTGTAAAACAGGGATGATTATGCCCACCCTGAGAGCTCATTATGAAGAACAAAGGAGACAAGACATGTGAAAGCACCTGACATACGCGGCACTCAATGCACAGGGTCCGGCAGAGGTCAGGCCTGCTTGAGAGTGGTGGGTAGGGTAATAATATGGGTGTGGTAATGTATAGTTTTAATTTGAACATTTCACCCAAGATGTCATGTGGTGTGCTTGAGTGTGATATTGCTGTGTTACAGAATTACTTGCTTTGATTTTGTAATAAAAGATTTTGTAATAAAAAAGAGGCGTTATTTGGGCCAGACTCTGTATAGTAGGATCTGTTTCTGCCCCTCCCTGCCTCCCCGCCTTTCAGCGCAACAGAGCAGCGTGTAGTGGAGAAGCAGAGCGGGGCGGGTGATTCCGAGGCTTTCACTTCTGTGTCGCTTTGGTCAGATCCCTTCCCCTCTCCAGGCCTTGTTTTCTGAGCTGAGCGAGAATGGCGTTAGACCCTGTGAACGTCAAGGGCGGTCCTGGCTCTGGCATTCTGGTTAGCAAGCCCTCATAGTTTCTTGAAAGACAGGAGGGAGGAAACGAATAACCTGTTCTTTAGTTCTTCTTTTAAAAATATCTGTCTAGCACTTTGCCTGGCACAAAAAGATACTGCAATGTGAGTGAAATTCGTGAACCTCAACATGACGACAGAAGGGGGTTAACAGTCCTCTTTCACCCCAAATTAAGTTCACCCACTTTATGTTCATAAACATGCATGCTTTCCCATGTTCACCGTCATATGTATGTGAATATTTGGGAAAGGCCTGGCAATAAGTGGTATTTTTAAATGATGATTTTATCTTATTTTTTAAAAGTAAAAAAAAAATCATATATGACTTTTTTAAAAAGCAAGTAGTTCAAAGAGGAGCAAGTGGTAAAGTGCCTCTTTCTGGTGTCGAGCCTCCAGGTCCTAGTCCTTCTCCCTGGAGGCGAGCACTGTACCGTTTCTTGTTGATTGTGCGTTCTTACTCAAGTAACAACATTCTGTACACACTCTTGCTCCTTCACTTATTAACTTGATCTATTTTGGAATTGTCTCAACTTTGGAGAAAGTTCCACTCGGTGCCTAGAGTCCCTCTTTAATAAATGTTTGTGGCTGATACCATAAGCGTAATTTTGATCTCCGCTCCAGCCCCCCATGATCTTTACTCAGTAATGGTTAGCAGTCATTGTTTAGAAGAATTCCAAGAGGCAGCCCTTGTTCTCCTCTAGGAAAGAGATGGCTTTGATCCCAGGGAACAATAGACTAAAGGGCAATCCATGTATTTGGATTCAAGGCAGAGGACAGAGAAAGGAAGAGGGATTTTTCACTAGTAATTGAAAACTGACTTTTCATTCACATAGGCTTCAGAGTTCAGCTCTGCCACTCACTGTATTATGTGCGACAGTTTACCTCCTCTTTCTGTTGCAGCCTCCTGGCCTGTAGAACGGACGAGGGTAACGGGCCTGCCTGCTGGGGTTTTGAGTAGAGAACGTGAGAGCACGCGGGCAGAGCGCCTGCGGCAAAAGCAGGGGTAGCAGATTCTCGAGAAGAGGCAGCTGGCAAGTCATTAATAACCTAAAGTTGACTCTTTTATTCTGTGTCAGCAGATATTCACTTCAAGTTGAGGGTGAGCCACAGAGAATTCCCGAAGTCTCTGCCCTTGAGATGCTCACGTCCTGTGCAGGGAGACAGGCACACAAGTCACTGACGCCAAAACAAGAGGGTGGGCCTGATGGCGGGGAGGCGGGCAGTGTGGGGCCGCGAAGGCAGAGACCCCTGGGTGATTGGAGAGTGGCCTCCCGGCTCAAGTTTCTCCTCCTCTGTGAAAGCTCCTCAGCTCTAGGCACAAGCGACACCCCCACGTGTGCCCCCGTGACTTTCATTGTACATACACCTTGATGGGGACGTTACTGCACGCGCTGCCTGATGCTCGTTGTCTCCTGCCTGCGCCGGGAGCCGCCTCCTCTCATCGTTGCTGCGTCTCCAGGGTGGGCTTTTGGTGGGCGTTGTGACGGACCTCTCTGCTCAGACAGGTCGTGCCAACCTCCTATCGATAGGTCATCGGGTCTGGTGAAACCCAGACTGTGGACTCTGTTACTTCATTCCCCAGGTTTTTGAGTGCCAACTCCGAGACAGGCATGTGCTCTGCCATACACCAGCTGTAGACTTTGGCTATGGCTGGTGATACTTGTCCCACTGAGTCTTAGGGATGGGAAGAAGAAAGAAATATTTGCTTCAGATGCTGCAGGATAAGATGGGGAAACAGAAAAAAGGACAAATCCAGAACTGAACTGCTTAGCTTGCGGAATCCCGTCACTCCTTTCCTCAGAAGCATGGCTGCTCACCCGTCCCTTGGGGTGGGGCTGTGGGGAGCAGGCCTGAGGGAGATGAGTAGGTGGTCCGTAGATTTCCACCAGGGGTCGGGGACAGTTGGCCGGGTTGGCCTCTGTGAGGGTCATCCTGGAGCATTTCTGGGGCCACTTTGTTAGAGATGAGGCATCACTTGCTTCGTGTGGGCATTCATTCAGCAGCTTTGCTGGGCTCCAGCTCTGGGCTAAAACCCTTTGCTGGATGCCAGGCACGTGGAGATGGAGGACCTCCACCCTGTCCTTGTGGAGCTGACGGTCAATAGGCAGAGAAGTCGCACGCAAACAGAAGGCGATTGGCTGTGATGGAGGACCTCATGTGAAGTGGCCAAGCAGATTCAGACTCTGGAGCCAGGCAGACCTGGGTTCAAACCCTAGCTCTTCCACCCCCGGCCTCTGTGACCTTGGGCAGGTGTGCTCCCCACTGGGTCTCAGTTTACTGATGTGGAAAATGGGGGTAGCAGTGTTACCTAGCTGGGGGCTGCGGTCAGAGAGTCAGTGAAATAGTGCCGCGGAGCGTTTAGTACAGAGCCTGACAGGAGGCTGATGCTTACGGAGGGTTCGCTGTCGTTTTAATTACCCTCTGTGCTGTGGGAACACTGACTGTTTCCTCTGGGTTCTAAGTGTAGGGGTAGTGGTGCTCTTTGGATGGTGAAAGTGAAGGTGATGGTTGAGGTATCCAAGAAACCAGCAGTGGAGTCACGAAGGGCTTTGGGAGTACGGGAAGCATTCCTCGGGGGCCTTGCTGACCCAGGGCTCCGGGTTTGTCTACAAGTGTTCCTCACCCCCCTTTCACACGAGCTCTTCTCAGAGGGGGTCCCCTGCACCACCAACTCCAGGACTTTTCCCCGCAGGGAGGGGTGCCTGAGTCAGCCTTGCCTCACCTGCGCTTTCCGAGGACAGCAGAGGCCCTGAAGACCCAGAGCAGCGGAACCTTCCCCGGTGTTCCTGCAGAGCTTTCAAATCCATTGTGTTCTTTGCGGGAGATTTGTCTCCTGAGCATCAGAGAGGCAGGAGGGGCAGCACTGAGAGCCCAGACTCTGGAGTCAGGGCGATGTGGGTTTGTGTCGTGACTCCCCCGATCACAAACCCTGTGGCTTCAGGCAAGTGACTGTTCCCTGTGTCCTCAAGGGTGCAGGCAGTGTGACAGCACTTACCTCCTCATGGTTCCTGCAAGGCCTCAGACAGCTCCTGTGGAACAGGAGTTAGCATAGCGCTCGCACACCACGAGCGCCTGGTAAGTGGGAACTAGCGTAATGTTCTCATCTAGCCGTCGTTGGAGGGCTTGTAGGACGCCCGGGAGGGGCGGGCAGTGCGGATGCAAGCCCGCGGCCGCCGTGGCACCGTGAGGGAGAGGACCGAGTGACCCGAGGGTGGCCCCCTCTCAGGCCGGTTCAGGAGCTGGGGGCTGGTGTGCCCCGCTCTTTCGTTCTCATTTTTCTGTGATTCCACATAAATAATGGGTCTTTAATACTTTGATTTTTAAAAAGATTTTTTTTATTATTTTTTAGAGAGAGGAGGAAGTGAGGGAGAAAGAAAGGGAGACAAACATTGATCACACGCCCCCAACTGGGGCCCTGGCCTGCCCCCCAGGCCGGCACTCAGTCCACTGAGCCGCACCAGCCAGGGCACATAATGGGTCTTTAATATGAACTAATGCAACGGTATACTCTCCCTCTTTAGGATTTAAATATCTTTATTATAAGGTTTTATTATATCTTTTATTATAAGTTTAAGACAGTTACTTGAGTAATCAGAAGAAAAATTAAGTGCTTTGCTTCAATAGTCAGGTTTCTTTGAAGATCATCTTGTTGGAGACAAAAGAAAGAATAATGAACGTAATTAAATTCGTGTTTATTGGATACAATAATTCTCACTCTTGTATAAGCTTGATAACTAGGTCAAAGGAAATCTGTGCTTTTGGTAGCTGAGTAATTAAATATTTATGAAAAACAAGTTAATAAATTCAGGGGAGTTTGCTGTATCTCTTTTTGTGGCAATAAAGTCTATTATATGGAATTAGGGAATTTCACTATTTGAAGAGATTTCTTATTTGGCGTCCTTCAGTGGCTGTGTTTTGGGGTTTCTCCCCTCTAGGCTCCCTATTGCCAGCACTTGTGCACCAGCATTTACAGATCATTTCCCCATTGAGCTCTCCCAGCCCCCGCCGCAGCACATAATGACACTGTGTGACCACCAGCGGCTGCCTTGTGACCCCCCTACCAGCCTTTGCAGAATAAGAGTCTGTGTTTGGTCCTCCAGCCCTGATGGTCTGAGTGTGTCGTTCCCTCTGCCTAGAACCGTCCTGTGGTCCCAGCCAGTGTGGCTCAGTGGGCTGGGCGTCGTCTCGCAGACCGAAAGGTCACTGGTTCGATGACTGGTCTGGGCACGTGCCAGGGTCGCCAGCTCGGTCCCCGGTTGGGGCGCGTATGGGAGGCAGCAAGGCAGCCGATCGATGTTTCTCTGTCGTGTCGAAGTTTCCCTTCCGGTGGTTCTCCCACCCTTCCCTCCTCTCTAAAATAAAACGAACAAACAAAAGAAACCCTTCTGTGGTTTCTAATTTCTCTTAGAAAAAAAGACCACATTGTTAGCATGGCTTGCAGGATGGAACTGCTGGCTATGTCAGTTTCCTCTGGTGTGGTGTCATGCAGTCCCGTCAGATCAGGGGCTGCGGCCGCTCTCCTCGCCCTCGGGTCCCCCGTGCTTGGCAGAGAGCATCTGGCTTCTAGTAGGTGCTCCATAGATGTTTGTTGAGCAAACAAATGAAGCGAGTGCCCAGGGACTGATTTAAATCTATAAAATGAGGTTGTTGGATCTGAGGTCCCTTCATTATAGAATATCCTAACACATTACGAAGTCTCTTGACATGTGATTTTCAGCCTCATGTTGATTCTGCGTGGTGGGTGGGGACAGGTTGGAAGTGCAGAGGAGACAAGGGAGGCTCAGAGAGGTTAAGCACACTGCCCAAGGCGGAGCTGCGGGAGAAGCCGAGGGCTTCTCATCCTGGGCTGCCTGAAGGCGTGGTTTCTGACATGCAGAGGAACCACCGGTGAGGTAAGGAAATAGGGATTTATTGAAAAAAGGTATTTGTAACAATTTCTTGTGGTTTTAGTTTAATTTCCTGGTCACTGAATTTGAGGAGTTGAGTTCAATTTGGAGTGATGGGTTTAAGGTTCGGTTTCATTCTAGAGACCAGGAAACCCTGGTCTTTCTTGTAAGTGGTTCAAGCGTAGTGATCAGTGATGCTGATCGGCCGAGAGCTAAGATTAGAATTTGTTCCTGTTAGAAACTTGATAGTTAGAAGTTACTTGCTGATTGAGATGTAGCATTCTCTTGCTGTTTGAAAAGATGCTGGTTGCTTCCGTTAGCCTATTTCTCCACCTTCTCTCTGGGTCCACCTGCGCCTGGGCTGTATTGCGGAGAGCACTGCTGTGGCCTTTGTGCTCATCAGACCCAGTGCTTGTCCACCCCGAAGGTTAGAGGTCATTGAGTCCTCCCTCTCCATTCTCCAGGTGAGCCTGGGGACTTGCCAGGGCTTTGTACTCTGGTGTCCTGATTCCCCACCCAGCAAAATCCATGGATGTTAGCTAGCACATCCACTTACCTATTGCAGTTTCTCCACAGCCCCCTGCAGTTCCCAAAACGTGGCTTATAGACCACGTCTGTGAAGAAGCAGTTCTTCCCGACGAGAGCTCGGCTTCCCAGTCCTTTGTTGAATCTGCATGTGACCTCAGTGGAAGAAGAACGCAGACCTGACTTGGTGCAGAGCTCCGGAGTCCAGCGATGGTGGCTGGCTGCAGAGAGGCAGGACCTCCGGTGGTCTCTTAGCAGCCCATGCACTGATCTTAGGGGGCTCCTTAAGGGCTGAGAGATTCTTGGAACTTAGTTTACCAGTGTAGCTGGTATACCCCTGGAACCGAGAGAGCAGCCTGGTAGTACGGAGACCGCTGGTGCGCATCAGTACGCCAGGCGTGCCTGTGTGTCTGACACCTGCTTCCCAGGTGGACAGGAGTGTCCCCGTGTGCGCACATCCTGCCCTGGTAGGGGGGCCAGTTTGAGCATCTGAGAGTGCTTTGGGAGGGTTGAGTCAGAGTAAGGAGAGCTGACGATGTAACATTGTTGCACCAGTGATCAAAGGCAGCCTTATTCCTTGCTCCTGTCTTCCACACCTGCCCGCCTGCTGGTCCACCTGCCCACTGACCTCTCTGTCCACCCACCCAGCCACCCCCCGGTGCTTGGGCAGGGCCCGCTGAGCGCCAGCACTCGCTGGCTGTGGGGCCCCAGCAGAGGGGAGGACGAGTCTGGCTCTTGCTCTCTTTTAGCGTACAGTCTAGTGGCAAAGTGAAAGTATAGAAATAATAACGAGATATAAAGAATTAATTACAGGTCTGGTGACGATGGCTACAAAGAGGACAAGGTGCTTAGAGACATGGACAGGATGGTCTTACCTGGCCAGGCGGGCCGGAGACAGCCTTTCAGAGCAACGATGAGTTGGAGTTAGCCCGGTGAAGAGGTGGCACCTGTATCTGTCGTGATCCCGGCTGGGACAGAGGTCTGGTGATTTAAAGAAGTGACAGCCAGCCAGGGTGGCCGGGGCGTGAGTACAAGGGAGAATCACAGTGTCTCCGCCCCACGCCTGACCTGTGCTGGAAACCCAGCGTTTCTGCTGTTGCCGATGCTTCTTTTTCAGTTCCCGTCTATCACCACAGCGTCACTACGGAAACATTACGTGCCATGGGCTCCAAGATAGCAGTCGGGCTTATTTTTATTGCTTTAAAGATTGGTTGCTTATTGTGCTTCTCCAGGGGATGGAAGAACGCCTTGATCTCATTAGCGGTTTTCATTCGCAAAGTGGCCCTAGTTCACCAAGCGTGTGACTGACTGGCTTGACCCCTTGCCCTCAGGAGCCCACAGACCTGACAGATTGGAGTGAATAAATGATGATGACGCTGTGTCAGGGGTGGGAAGCGGTGGAAATGGAAGCTCGTGGGCCCGAGTCTGGAGCCCAGGATGTTCAAGGCGGATTTCCAGTTTCCCGGGTGAAGGGGACCGGGGCCGAGGGAACGGACTGTGCAGAGATGCGGCGGGCGAGAGCGTGCTGCGTCTCAGGCACGGTGAGCGGTGTGGTGTGCTGGCACCAGACGCTCGGGAGGGGAGGGAGACGAGCTTGGACAGGTGGCTTGGGGTCGGGACTCAGGGACTCGCGTGCAGGAGTGCTTGGGGGTTGGATGTTGTACTGTGGTGGGTGGGGAAGCGTCCTGGAGTTACAGGAGGAGAGGAACACTGTCAGCTATACTCCTGGTGGAGGACGGGTGGTCTGGGAGGAGACTGGCGTTTGGGAGATGGGCTGTTGCACCTGAACCTGGCCATGGGGATGGCGGGGAGCAGGCAGGTTCGAGAGAGACCGAAGTAGAGGCCTCTCTCCTTGGAGATGTGGATGATGGGAGGGAGGGCGGTGTCAGCGTGCCTCACTTCAGTGAGGTGAGGTGCTGGCCGGTCGCAGGGATAAGGCAGGTAAACGGAATTGGGAGGAGGCTCTTCTGAGTCTGGGTGCCCATGGGACGGCTTTCGGTAGCTGGCCAGCTTAGTGTGGACTTCAGAGAGGTCGGGGCTGGTGCGGTGGCCCTCGCCCTTTGGAGCACCAGAGTCCTCCGTGGCGCCCGGAGCAGAGAGGCTGGCCGTCGGTGTGTTGAAGAGTTTTCACAGGTGGCTCTGACGCCCCCACCGGTCTACAGGGAGAATCGGGCCGTCTAGAGCTGGCCCGAGGTGGTAGGAGGGGCGTTGGGTCCCTCAGGGGACCCTGGCTGTGCTGCTGGGCAGCCCCCGCTCAAGGGGCAGAACACAGTGGAAGAGCCAGAGAAGGAGCAAGAGGAGGATCAGTGAGGCCGGGGGAAGATGGTGGTGTGGAAACTGGTCTGTGGGCCCCCCCCAGCTCCCTCCTTGCAGGGCCCCTGCCCCTGCCCCTGGTGCTCTGATGCACCACGCTGGCACTCGCATTTGCACTGATGTCAGCCAGACTCACGTGAGAGGGGTCATTCTAGTGACCTCTGCTGCTGTGTGTAAAAGACTCGGGAGGAGGCTGTAGCCCACAGGCAGCAAACACAAGGCCGGCACGCTGAATCCAGCCCTCCACCTTGTTTTTTATCTGGGCCGGTACCTTGTTTCATCCGGTGGCAGTGCCAAGCTGTTGCTTAACTGTTAAGGAGTAGTTACGTTTATACAGTCCTAAATTACATTCGGCCCATCGAAGGCAACCGCAAGGCTGATGTGGCCCCGGTGAAAATGAGCCTGACACCCCTGCTCTAAAGCCCTCAGGCCCCTTCGGACCTTCTCAAGCAATCCACTCACATCTTCTGTTGGTGATCCTTTGGACTGAAATCTCTGGCTCCTGAAGAAGGGAAGTGGGGGCCTCATTGAACATTCTGGGGTTCACGATGGGCCTGCAGCCTTGGTGGGAAGGGCGTATATCCAGGTCCTAGGAAAGGCAGCTCTCAGAGCTATTGGGGGATTCTGGGAAGCAGACACAGCCATTCAGCCTGGGCGAAGACAGAGTGGGGGCCCTGAGACTTGGGGGTGCACCGTTGCCCCCTCGGTGTCCTGGGTTTGGGTAGCAGGGCAGAGCCTGCTGTGGAATTTCCAGAATGTGCAGGTGCGGTCTCACGGTTACAGACCTACCCTGGCTGACGGCAGAGGGGCCCCCTAAATCGGCAGCCGTGGAAGTCCCCCTGTCGGTCTAGATGCCTGGCTGAGGTCAGCTCGCAGCGCCCGGGGAAGAGCCTTCAGTCTGAGGAAGCCAGTGGAGAGCCGGTCTGTGGTCCACGTGTGTGACCGAGGAGTGTGGGGCAGAGGCAGAGACTGCGTTGTCACTGGCCCTGGTGCTGAAAGCCACCGATGAGCAGTACTAAGAAAGGATCCGGGACAACTCGAGGGAAGTGGCTGGGCTCAATACCAGGGCCAGTCCTCCCGGTACGAAGAAGCCATTTGCTCCTCAGGGAAGGAAAAAGAAAAGCGGATGGACGTTTGTGGAGTTGAGAAGCCCCAGTGGTTGGGCAAAGACAAGGGAGCAGACGGGCGGACAGGAGGACGTGTTCCAGTGCAGAATGTAAAATGCCGATGAGCTCTTGTGGGATAGAACATAAAGAAATGGTTCGGAGCAGGGTGCAGACTTTGCTGGATTCAAATCCTGCCTTTGCCCAAGGGCTCACTACTCACACGGCCTGGGAAGAGGCAGTCAGGGCCCCGCATTCTTGGCACACCCAGGAAGACGTGTTGGGGAGCCGGAGGCTCCGGGGGCCTGAGGCTCCGAGCAGGAGGTTGGCGGAGTTCCGTGGGATGAGGCACGTAACGTGTGCCGATGCGGTGCCCTCACTGACGGCGTGTCCTTGGGTCAGTGGTCGAGCCTCTTTGGGCCCAGTTTTCTCACTTTAGTGCCCACCTTGGAGCACTAATGTAAGGACTCTGGTATGTCACTGTGGGTAAGGTGCTCAGCAAAGCGTCTGTCACAGAGTCATGGTTCAGTGAGTGGCGGTGATGACGACCATGCTGGTGCCATCGCCTTCCGAGCGCCTCTGCAGGTATCTCGCTGGACTAAACCCCAGCAATACAGCAAAGGTGCGAAACGAAGGGCTTCCACAGCAGCAGACTCTGCTGTGTGAACATCAGCACGTGGGAGGAGACCCGGGTCCGTTGGTGGAAAGACTCGGAGCCCGAGAGGAAGTGTGGCAACGGGAAACACGGAACGCGTTTCGTGGTAGGACGTGAAGGTGCGCCAGGTCCAGAGCCCGGAGCACAGGGGTTGCATTCGGCTGTGGAGGAAGGAGGCGAGAGGGTTTGCAGTAGAAACCAGGGTGGGGAGGACAAAGTAGCGCGTTAGCCTCCGTCTTTGGTGCTGACAGGTTGTCGTCACCTCTGCCATCTCCCTGAGCATTTGGTGGGCACCGGGGGACGTGGTGTCAGAGATTGTTTACATAGTGTCTGTTTATTAACTCCAAAGTCTGATGTCTATGTCTGAGCTCGTTACAGAGTATTAACGTGTGTTTTGAATGGATTAGATGAAAATCAGTCAGTCAAGCACTCAGTTTCTGGCTCTTTCCAGGGAAGTCTAAACATAGTAATAGTGACAATACTATTTCTCCAAATGTTGGTAAAAATGTAATGCAATTTTAATGAGATATTCTATACAACTTGATAAAGGGAGTGATGTGCCTCTGGAAAAATAAATTGTTAAAAAAATTAAGTTTTTTTTTTTAAAGATTTTATTTATTTATTTTATTTATTTTTAGAGAGAGGGGAAGGGAGAGAGAAAGAGAGGGAGAGAAACACCAATGTATGGTTGCCTCTCACATGGCCCTCACTGGGGACCTGGCCTGCAACCCAGGCATGTGCCCTGACTGGGAATCGAACTGGGACCCTTTGGTTCCCAGTGAAATGGCCTTCATTTTTCCTGATTCCTGTTCATTTCGACAAATGTTTGCGTTTCCTGCTGCATGTAAAAACAGTGCTAGATCCTTTGTTGGGGGAAACTAAAAATTGTTACCTGTCATGAAAGATATTCTTGTTTGACCCTTACCACGGTCCTTCAGAGGGAGCCATCCTGTAGGTTGGGGTACGGGTGATAGAAAACTCAGAATAGCAAGGGAATAAGGTAGAAGTTTCTCTCCCGTGTGAGGAGTCAGGAGGCAATCAGCTCGGAGTAGGAGCGGAGCCCCCACGTCAGAGACCTTCTGCTTTGTTGTCCCATCGCGAGGCGACCGCGGGAATGGCTCAGACACCTGAGCTCATTCCGTGGCCTCCAGTGGCTGTGGGGCTCTAGCGCTCGCCCTGCGTCTAGCCTCCAGGGCCACTTGCAGGAAGCTGCGCGTAACACTTCTTGTGTCCCATTGGCCTGATCTTGGTCATGCGGCCACACCTAGCAGGAAGGGAAGCTGGGAAATGTGATCTGTGTGCAGGAAGCCGTGTGCCCTCCTGACAACCGGACGTCCTTTTACTAAAGAAGAGGGAGGCCGGCGTTTGCAGTCCAGCCTCACATACTGGCTGCGTCTCACAGATGTGGAGCCTCAGAGCACTTGAAATTAGCCCAGTGCTACGTGGCCTTAAAAAGGCTGAACCTTATTAGAAGGCAGCACTTTGT
The DNA here is from genome assembly GCA_004026765.1 of Micronycteris hirsuta. Lineage (NCBI taxonomy): Eukaryota > Metazoa > Chordata > Mammalia > Chiroptera > Phyllostomidae > Micronycteris > Micronycteris hirsuta. Next base: position 33,975 of record PVJI01006133.1, read on the forward strand.
TAATCTCATGTGGCACTTGGGTAAGAGCAGGAGCGTAGCTGGATGGAAAGCAGTGACCTCGTTGCCAGCTAACACAGGAGCTTAATTCACGAGACATGCATTAAATGGCAGCAAGGGAAGGAAGGGTCATTACAGGCGGGGGCATCTGGGCTCCAATGCTGAAAGGAACTGATAAGCTTAACACGTGTGCAATGGATTCCATATGAGTTGGAGTTGAAGGACAAAAAACAGAGTTAAAGATGGGAGGATGTGTATACTGGCTCTCCAGGGGGACCTGGGAGAAGTGGGTTACAGGACTCAGCTGTGGGGTGGGGGATCTGGAGGGAGAACTTCTTGTCTGCTTCATAGCTTCCTGTCCATGTACCTCCTGAGCAGAGACGAAGGACTCCATCGCTAGTGTGAGCATCAGCATGTGTGAGGGTTCCCCACTCCCAGGTCCCGTGGGGGTGACGCCATGGGCCCAGGTGCGTGCTGTGCTTCTGTGTCGCAGCTGAGAGCCACTGAGCCTGTGGAGCCTGCCGCTGTGCAGCAGGCGGTAAGCAAGCCTGCTCTTGGTCCGTGAGGAAGGCACCGTCTCACCCCTCAAGGTTGCTCACCGCCAGCACAGCCCTGGCAGATGGCCTGGCTAGGGGTGGTCAGGACCCTGCATTCTTTTTTTATCTTTTTAAAGATTTAATTAATTTATTTTTAAAGAGGGAAAGGGAGGAGAGAGAGAGGGAGAAAAACATAGATGTGCGAGAGAAACATGCCTCTCACACGTCCCTAACCAGGGACCTGTCTCGCAACCCAGGCATGTGCCTTGGCTGGGACTTGAACCAGTGACCCCTCAGTTTGCAGGACGACACCCAACCCACTGAGCCACACCAGTCAGGGCAGGACCCTGCATTCTTGGCGTACCCAGTGGGACATGTTAGAGAGCCAGAGACTGCGGAGAACTGAGTCTCTGAGCAGGTGGTTGGCAGAATTCAGTAGGATAATGCGTGTAGAGTGTGTGCCGATAGGAAGCTTTCAATTGGTGTTATTCTTTAAATTTTATTTATTTTTAAAAAGATTTTATTAATTTCTTTTTAGAGAGAGGGGAAGGGAGTGAGAAAGAAAGAAAGGGAGAGAAACATCAATATGTGGTTGCTTCTTGGTGCACCTTCCACGGGGGACCTGGCCTGCCACCCAGGCATGTGCCCTGACTGGGAATCGAACCGGCAACACTTTGGTTTGCAGGCCTGCACTCAACTGTCTGAGCCACACCAGCTAGGGCGGTGTTATTCCTTATAATACCTGTGGGCTGGGGGAGGCCCAGCAATGCCGTGGTCAGTTATCACAGCCATCCTGCCTGGGTTTCAGTGTTTGGACGAGACCGAGTGTCTGGGATTGACAGGATGCTGGGGGCGCTGACGGGGGGCAGAATGCTCATTCTCAGGTGCTTGTGTGCAGCTTTTGGCTTCTTGGACCGGTTTCTTACCCACTGTATCCTCGGGGTGTGTGCTATGCTAGCTCTTGGTAAACTACTGATAACTCTCTTTTCTCTTACATATAGTCAGATGAAGTCATTTCTTGAGCTTCATATTTGTGTTTTACTTAATTTGAAATAAAGTACAGTAAGCCTTAAGAAATAGGGTATTGTTTATACATATATTTAACAAAATTCTTGGTAACTAATTTCTGGCCAGTGAAATTTAAATCCGTAGGATGTATGAGTATCATAAAAATGTAGAGGTAAAGGACGTGTAAAGATGAGCTCATCTCTCCAGGTCTTAGAAAGGAAACTGAGGCAAGAGAAGCGAAGATGTTGAGTAAAGAGCAGTCATAGCTGATGAGTGACGGGTACAGTCCTGGACCTTAGCCCCCAGCCTGTCCAAGAAACTTCAAATCCACTGGGGTGAGTAGAGAAGGGACCGAAGGGAAACCGTCCACACTGTTTCTGGGTAAATATCAGGTCAGGGCTCCTCTGTCCTCACGCAAGAATGAGCAAGTAGAAAACCTCGTGTCAGAGAGGGTCCACTGAGAAGACCCGGCAGCGCAGGGGAGATAAACAAGGCAGCAGGAACAGAGGAAGAGCACACTCGGGGGCAGTTCCCAAGCCTTTACTCCCTAAACTGAAGGAAGTTTCAAGTATCATCTTGTTTGTCCTCTCAGAGAAGTTACAGACGCTCCAAAAGATGGTGATCAGTCAACAGACTGAGGTGCGAGGGAGCTCGAGGCCTTAAAGAACAGGAGGACATGAGTCACGTGATGCCAGCGTCGGAATTAGTGTACTGCAGAAGGTCAAGAGTCCAGAGGAGGGTAAACTGACGGTTGCAGAAGGGTCGGGAAACCAACAGGAAACCCCGGATGTGGGCGATGGACCGGGCTGGAGATCAGAACAAATGGATGAGGAAGGAATCTTCCGTTTTCCTGAGCCGAAGAAGACCCGAAGGGTTCATCATGAACCAGGCAAAATTAGCAAATTAGCTAACACTTAAAACACTTAAATAATATCCAGGTGATGATAGTATCGCAGAGATAAGTGTCACGTGATAAATACGACGTGTTTCAGAGGAGAGGGCCAGGTGCTCCAGGGTCGCAGCAGAGTTCCCAGAGGAAGGGACATCTAGAGTGAGACCGGGAAGGAGGGTGGGGACGGGCAGGGAGGAGGGAGGAGGTGAACCAGCCCCTCTGCACCTGGATGTGAGACAGAGTGGGCGTGGCCATCCGAAAGCTCCAGTGATGTTTTGGCTCCTGTTCTGGTCTGCACATCGCTCCTTCCCTGGCTGGGAGCCACTTCCAAGGGGCTGGACAGGGGAGGGGCTGGCAGAGGGACTGCACCCTCTCACCACAGGACGTGCTCCCCCACAGGCAGAGCGGGGTTTTTTAACGAGTTGCGTGCCTTTAAGCGCCCCCTCCTTCCCTCGCACCCAGCTTCCCTCCACAGCCTCGTCTCCTGACCGTCCCCTGTGAGGACCGTGGCTCTGACCACTTAGGAGTGGATTGGAATGCAAGGGGACGGGGTGGGGGGAGCAAATGGAAAGCAAGGACCTGGGCTGACCTTCAGATGGGGTGATTACTGGTGGGGTGTGTTAAAGGTCAGTCTTTAGGGAACCTGGGCGGAGGGATTGCTGTTAAAGCAAGTCTCACCCCATTGTAGCTGAAGCCCCTCTGGGGCGGGTCCACCTGGGTCCTGCCTGAGCTGAGCGTGAGCTGAGCCCAGTGCGTGAGCTCAGTACGTGAGTCCAGTGCATTAGCCCTGGGCGTTGGTGTCACTGCTCCCACCCTCTCCCTGTTCCTCTTGCCAGTGCTGCCGAGGGTTTGCATCTGCCCTTCTCTCCGTGACGTCATTTTGTGCAGTTCTTGAGCGTTTTTTTGGCAGCCCATCCTGGTGGCTCGGAGTGCTGGTGGGGGGGCTTAAGCATTGCAGTCTTGCTCTGACCTGGCCCCTTCCTTTCCGTAGCAGGCTGGGGGAGCAGCCTGCTATCCGTTCGTTTTCATTGTGAACACAATGGGCTGTGCTGGGTACTGTTCTTGAGAACTGGGGTAACTGGGCCAGTCACGGTGATCAACACTCCACACAGGTGGCCTCATCTCGGGAACTTAAGACATAAAATGTTTGGACAAGTGCCTGGCCCCCCTCCTCAAGCCCAGTGGGTCTGAGTGCCCTCTGGGACTATACTCAACTTGAATGAGGTGAGTACTATCCCATACACCTCTGTACAGAGTGGGGCACTGAAGCTTCGAGGCGCTTGCCAGCTGCTGTGTCGGAGGTCGATGGCAGCGCCTGGATTCAGACCCAGAACCATTGGACTTTCAAGTCCTGTCCCTGAGGGAAGATGAGATAGGTGTGATGCGGGTTTAGCAGGGAGGTGCCTGGAGGAAGCAATTCTGTGTCGTGGGGACAAATGCTACAGCAGGCGAGGTGGAGGGTGCATGGAGGAGGGGCACTTGGCCCACACCTGAAGGTTGGAGAAGAGCCAAGTATTCCAGGCAGAGCCCTGGGTGTGACCAACGTGGCTTCCCCGTCACCCGTGGGATACGCCTCAGTCTGCTCTGGGCTGCGGCGAGGAGGCACTGTTTAGTGGTCTGTGCGCATGCTCAGTTAGTGATGAGTCATTTGAGGGCAGGGGTGTGGCTGCTCATCCCAGCCAGACTCCTGGGACCTTGTCCCCCAGGCACTCCCATTGGGCAAGACCCCTCCTCTTCCAAGCACCATGTGCCTCAGGGCCTGTCATTCTGCTCTCTGAATCCCCCAGCCTTCTCGGGGACACATGTGCACATGGCCTGGGTTGTGTCTGTGCCACACGGCTCTGTTTCCTGTCCCTCAGGTGAGTATGTTCGGCTGTCCCACAGGACTGCTCCATTGCAGTTACACATGAAGGAATGGAGCATCACTGTAAGACTGTGAATGAAAACCTAATTGAAATAAACCCCACCATTGCCTGCCACCCCCACAAATCAAGCTGCATGTGTTTGCCCATTTCCCTTCCAGTCCCCATCCACCGGGCAGGTGGGTTTTCATACAGGTGTGCGTCTTGCCTCTTGCTTCCTTTTCACAGTTGGAAGTGAGATGGCTCAGTTAGGAATGGCCACCAGGTGGCGCCACAGCACCAGGCATCCCATTCCAGCCGCCTCAGTCTGTGTAATACCTGGTGGTGAGCCATCCTTGAAGTGCTTGTCGGTGGAAGTTCATTTCCAGTGTTCTCTTTAAATGCTGTGCTACTCATAGGTGTTTTCCATAATAATTTTAAAAGAAGTAGAACAGAGGTGTACAAGAAGTAGAGAGTGAAAGTGTTTCACAACAACACCTTTAAGAAGCCACGTTAAGAAACAGTTGACCGGATATCCTTACGGACTTCTGTGTGTTCACATGTGTGCATAAATACTTAAAAACATGTACAAGTGTCACTTTCTCAGTGAGGCCTTCTCAGACATCACCCGCCCCTTCAGAATGGTAACCCTGTCCCCTCCCCACTCTCCCTGTCCCCTGCTCCTGTGTGCTTTTGTGGCTCTCGCCGGCTGCCGTGCCGTATGTTTTACTGGGTGCTCTATTTTTACTTATTGTCTGTTTCCTCCAGAATGTTTTGGGGGCTTTTGACTTTTTCTTCACTGCTCTGTGCCCAGCACCTAAGCAGTGCCTGACACACACTAGACTTTCAGTAAATTCGCGTCGAGTGAATGTTAACAGGTTCTGAATTTGTAGACATTTCTCCACCCGTAACTACTGATCTGTCTTGTTCTCGTAAACCACTGCCTAGTGTCCCTCGAACGGGTGCACTCCGACGGCCTGTCTTGGAGCGCATCGACGTGGTTCCAGTGTTCTCCTGCCTTTCGCAGGGGTGGTGCAGTCAGTGAGCTTCCTGGACGCGCCCTGGTTGCCCGTCTGACGATCTCCGTGCTTCGCTCAGACCCCGGGCTTAGTGCTTCCCACACAGCATGTCCTGAAACCCTCACACCGCACGCCTCACACCTGTGCAGGGTGCTGCTCTCAGCTTCTCTTCTTGCAGGCGACGAGCCTGTGCCCAAGACCCCCGTCTGCCGAGAGCTGAGCCGCAGCTCTTGGAGGGGATTCTTTCTATTTTAAGGGTATTGCTTCATCATCTGTCACGTGACATCACACCCTTTCCCCAGCTTGTTGATTGCCTTTCTTCTTTTTCATAATGTCTTCACCTAGTCAGAAGTTTTAATTTTTAATATCCTTAAATCTACCAATAGTTTCTTTCCTTCGTTTTCTGGCTTTTATATGACCCTAGAGAGGACTTCTTCACCCTAAGATTATTAAAAAAGAGGTTTGTGTTTTTATTAATATTTTTATGGGGATTTTTTTGTTTAAATCTTTAATCCATCAGAAATTTATTCTTTGCCCTGACTGGTGTGGCTCAGTGGGTTGGGCCTTGTTCCTCAGATCAAAGGGTCACGGGTTCAATTCCCAGTCAGGGCACATGCCTGGGTTGCAGGCCAGGTCCCAGGTTGAGGGCGTGTGAGAGGCAGCCAGTAGGTGTTTCTCTGGCACACTGATGTGTTTTCCCCTCTCTTTTCCCTCCCTTACCCTCTCTCTAGAGGTAAAATAAATAAAATATATTTTAAAAGTTTGACAAACGTAAGTTTAAAAAAATGTATTCTTATCTATACTATTGGGTAAAATTTTTAACTAATAACCCCCTGAAGTGAATAGTAAGTTGTTTCATGCACATTTGTTGAATTTTTCTTGCTTTGCGAAATGCCGTCTTGATCTGCTGTTCATCCTCCGACGCCCCTGACCCGTTTCCTGGGCCGCGTTTGGCCCTGCCGACACGTTCGTCTCTTCTGCGGGCTTCCTGGCCGGGCGGGCCCTCCTCGTTGTACTTCTTTTTTGCAAGCATCTTAGCTATTTTTAATTATTCTTACAGATGAAATTTTAACTCAGTTTGTTGCATTCCGAGATGAATTCCCTTAGGATTTGGAATGAGCTTGCATTTTTTATATAGCGCGCTTGGGGAGAGCTGATGTCTGCACCAGATTGCCTCCTTTTGGGAGAAGTAAAATCTCTCTCTTTTGATTTTAAAACCCTTTTGTCTTGTAGTAAAACTTCATCATTTGCTTCAAATAATTTTTCTTAATTTCTTTTAGAAAATTTCTTATTTCCGGACATATTTATTTTTGTTGGTAGGCGCTTGTCCTGGTACGTTTTCTAGCCATTTAGCGTCTGGATAGAGGAAGCCATTGACTTCATGGCCGGATGTCTAACACTCATCGCTTTTTCCTCAAGCCAGTTCCATCTGCTTCTTCTAGAAATCCTTATTTCTGGTTTCTTAAAAAAAAGTTTTTTAATTTACTGATTTGAGAGAGAGAAAGGGAGAGGGGGAGAGAGAGAAACATTGATTTGTTGTTCTACTTAGTTATGCATTGTTATGCACTTAGTCATTGGTTGGTTCTTGCGTGTGCCCTGATGGGGGCTCGAACCCACAGCCGTGGTGTATGGGGACCATGTTCTAAACACCTGGGGTCCCCGGCCAGGGCTGCGACTGATTTCTTGTTCTTCATGTTCATTATTGCTTTGGTCATTTCCACAAGGCTTGAGGAGAGGAAGGCAAATGTACAAACCCAATTTGTGGTCTTGAAACCGAAGTCTCCCGCTTCATGGAATGTGGAGTGATAACTGAAGACAGCTGAGAATCAGGTGGATGTTTCCCTTAAACTTCGGCTCCAGCCTCATGGGGCCCTTTGTTCCTCTCCCGGGCTGGGCCCAGACAGTTCCCCCGCCCTCCTCCAGGCAGACCTTGTCCGCCACCTCACTCGCTGGACACAGCTTTCCTCTCTTCTGTGGGACATGCCAGGCTGTGCGTCATGTCAGGACTCAGTGGTATTGTCAGGAAGGCCCCCAATGTGGGTGGCCTGTTCTGCCAACCTGCTTCCCCCCTCGAGGTTTCTCAAGTACCTGACCAGAGAAGGAACAGCATCGAAGAAGAGTCAGCACACCTGCATTCTGAACTGGGCCGGGCCGGGCTGGGCCGGGCCCCTATGCTAGGGCTCTCTGGTCCAAGCTGGTTGAAGCAGGCCTCCCACACCCCCCAAGCTTGATCTGTACCTTGGGCCCTTCCCTTCCTCTGGCCCACAGCAGTGTCTAGGAATGTGCAGGCCAGGGGGGCACACTTAGGGGTACACGTGGGAGTCAGAGAGGGCTGCGCCCATGCAGGGCCCTGTTCCGTCAGGGGTCACAAAGCAGCGAGGGGAGAAGAGAGGGCCTGGAACCAGATGGGTGGCTGTCTGGCTCTCAGCGATGCTTCTGAAGGGCGTGGCCCAGTTAACGACCTGGACCCTTACCAGGTAAGTCCTCTGCGCCTGGCAGGGACTAGGAGAGAGGGATCCCTTGCTCCATAGGGGAAACCGCCCGCTGCCCCCATCCTCTGTCCAGCAGACAGTACGTGTTTGGCCCGCACGGCACTGGAGTAAATCCCTGAGCCCAAGCCCCCAGCGCTGCACCTCGGGAAGCATGGCGTGTGCAGGAGATGGTGAGCCCCCGACTGTGGCCTGGTTGTGGGGATCGTGTGTGTTGGGGATGGAGTGGCATGTGGGGGTGTGCATTCCCTTTTTACATTTTTAAACTTTTTATTTTGGAATAACTTTAGACTTAGAGAAAAGTTGCAAAGGAATGTAGAACGTTCGCGTGCACCCTGCACCCAGCTTACGTGGCGCAGCTCACGTGGCAGCTCGTTGCGTGAGTGAACGTAGGAGCCACTGCGTGAACTGAACCGCGGCCTTTTCCAGCTGTCCCAGCGCCCCCTAGTGCTTATTGTTCCTGGTCCAGCACTCAGTCCAGGAGTCCTTCCTGCACTGAGTTGTTGAGTCTCGCTCGTCCCCTCCAGTCTGTCCAGAAGGTCTGTCCCCTAGTCTGTCCGCGCAGACCCACATCGGACGGACTATGTGGTCTGGTTACGTGCTGCTGTTTCACATACGCGTTGTGTAAAAGCGTCTCCTCCAAGGGACTTCCTTGGGCCCGGGTGCCGTTCTGGGTGCCTCACTGGCTGGCGCTCTTGTGGAGTCAGCCTCTCCCGCCTCCCGGGCCGGGATGCGCTCCTGCAGGGTGGGTCTGAGCGGCGCACCGTTCTTTCTCCGGGGGCAGGGAAAGCTGCTCACACCGAGCGTGCAGAGCTGCGGCTGCTGAGAGCCGCCCCCGCCCCAAGTCCAGGGGAGCTCTGAGTCGTCCACGGACTGCGCAGCCGGTGCTGTAAACGCGGCTTGCTCTTTTCCAAGTGCATGTAGATGTTGCTGTGATTATTGAACCACAAAACCATTGAAAAGTGTTGGTGATTTGTTATAGCTTTTTCTTATCAACAGGCTTTCTTAACAGATGTCCAAAAGAGAACCAACGTCCTTTCGGCGTTGAAAAGGAAGGTCTGTAAGTGCGTTTTCACATCCGTTCACGTGTCTGTGTGCACCTGCATCTACGCAGGCGCGGCTGTGCCGAAATGCTGCCCCACGCTGCGCAACCGGGGAGCTTGGGCCAGGGGCTGGGGGCTGTGGCGGGAGGAGCCTTTCCTTTCTGTTTTGCACCTTTTTTTCAGTTTTTGTAATTTTAACATGCACATGTATTACTTTTATGTGAAAAACTCAGGAAGTCCTCCCACCTGAAAAGGGCAGGCGCCCCAGGCAGGACTTGCGGTTTCTGAGGACGAGCTGGGCTGCGCTCACCCCTGCTTCTCCAGCCTCCGCGTGCAGTGGGCGGCTGTGGGGCTCGATCAGGGCCCGCCACGTGGACTCACGCGCCGCTGCCCGGTTGTGCCAGCCCTGCCTCAGCTCCATAACCGCGGGCGCCCCCCTTGGCCAAGAAGAACCCCGTCCTGGCCCTTTCCGCCGGGCCTGCCCAGCTCCATGTTTCACCCCCTTTTCAGGACATCTGCAGGCCCTCAGTCTCCTTCCCATCCCTCCCTCTCCCTGGGGCTGCTGCTCTCTGTCCTCCATGGTGGGCAGTGGCCTTTGGACACCCCAGTGCCCCCCAGCCCACTCTCTCTCCCTCAGTGAGGAGGTGAGCTTTGGATGTTGCGCACCTAGTGGGATGGTTTGAAAGGAGGCGGGGCGGGTGCGGGCGAGCACTGCGGTGAGCCATGGCGTTGCAGTTCTGGCGTGCTTACGGGGCCGGGCCTCTCTGACAGCCGTCAGACGCTGCTGCTGGCCAGGAAGAAGGGTTTGGCTTGTTTGGAGAGGGTCAGGATGAGGTGGAGGTAACAGCAGCGCCAGCCCGCACAAGGCCGGCCTTCCCGACCTACTGGCAGGCCGTCCGGCCCCAGAGTGACAGCTGTTCTGGGGGGACTTCTTGGCAATAGAGTCCGATCCTGCATGTGTCTGTGTGTGTGTGCACGTACACTCACTGCTCCTGGAGTGGACCTATGATTGGTGGAGGGGGTGTGGGCAGAAACCCTCTCTGTTTCCTTCCTCTGCGTCTTTGTCACAGCCCCCGTTCGTTCGACACAGGAAGGTGGAGCAAGCTGCGACCACGTCTGTGGAGAGAGCAGCCGCCCATCGGCGAGGAAGTGGGCTCTGGATGGGCTTGGCCTCCGTTTTCATACTTGTCTGAACATTTGGAAGAGATCGCTCTCTTGTAACTGAACATTCCTGGATGTGTGTATTTTCCTTGAAACAACCTCCATAAGCTTAGGAAAAAGTGGTTATTCTGCGTTCTTAGCAGCGGTCTGCTCCAGACTGCCTCATGTTATTTTCTTGGTTTCCTGAACCTGAAGCACTGAAGCAGGGTTCTGAGTTTGGAAGGAAACCAGCGCTGCAGCTGGGATTTTCCTTCCCCTCCTCCGGAGCCCACACACACCAGACCAGACTCTGTCACGCAGAAACAGAGACGTGGGATCGTCTGTGGTCCTGATACAACTGCCACGTGCTTGCGAGGTTACATCATGAGAATCGCTTTTTCTCCAGCAGTACTTTGGTTTCCAGGGCGGCGTTAGCAGCCTGAGAGAGAGAGAGAGAGAGAGCGCGCGCGCGCGAGTGTGTGTGTGTGTGTGTGTGTGTGTGTGTGTGCGTGTGTGTAGTGAGAGAGGCAGAGGCAGCGTGGAAAGGTAGGGTGTTGGTGCGTGCCGATTAATGTGGCCAAACTGAAAAAGCCGGGCTCTTGCCCTTAGGCTAGACTGCCTCAGTGTGGCGGGGAACGCAGTCAGCGTGGGCGTGTAAAAGTGCACCCCCAGAGTACAGTGCGGTTCCCCTCTGAGCGCCAGTTCCCTCGTTTGTTTAAAGAACAATTCAATGCATATAAATCCCTAGCCAGAGCCTGAAACAAAGCGCCTGCCAAGCTGTCCGGACGACGGTGATGACCTGGCTGCACGCGAACCCCTAGAGCTCGGGGCGCAGGCGGGGTCCCGCCCGCGGGCCGGGTGAGCGTGTGACCGGGGGCCTCTGTGAGACCCACTCTGCGCCTGGCTTATGTGCCGCTGTGTCCCCAGTGCCCGTGCTAGTCTAAGGTGGGCACCGGGCAGGGTGAAGGGCGAGGGGCAGCCCACTCCCTTGTGCTCCTGGCGCACCGGCACCTCAGGGTCTCTTCCCGCCTCCGCTGCCCTCCCCGCTCTCTGCCCTTCCCTTGACACGCTCCCACTCACCCTTCAGGACCGGCTCTGTGGTTCTTCTCCGTGATGTCTCCTCTGCCCCCCGCCAAGGGGAACCTGTGATTTGTGACAGCATGTGCCTTACTGGACATCCCCCCCCCAGCCTGCCACTACACGGCAGGGTCCTGGAGGCCAGGGCTGTCTTCGACTCCGGATCCCGGAGCTGATCCGCCAGCCGTCTCGGTGGGCGGGCGCTACGCGAACGAATGAATGAACTGCTGGTCAGCGTGTGGCTGTTAGGTCAACATCGACCCAGTCACGACAGCCGCAGGTCGCCCCCTTTCCTTTGCCCTCACAGGTGGTCCATCTGCAGCCCCGCCCAACCCGCGCCTGTCCCCGCGGCTGGCCAGCCATGTCGTCAGCAGCCCGTACCCACTCCTGGCCTCCCTGCTCCTTTTTTTTCTGGCTCTGCAACCCAGTTCTCCACACAGCAGCCGCAGCGATCTTCCCCTGCTCAGAACCCTCTGGTGTACTCCAGATAAGACCCAAGCCGCCCGCCGTGGCCTGCAAGGCCCTTCCTGCCCTGGCCCCAGCCTGTCTGTCCGCCGCCTCCCACTCTCGAAGCCCCAGCCATGACCGACTGCCTCCATCCCAAAGCTGCTCAGCCCATGCACACCTCAGGGTCTCTGCAAAGAGCAGCGCTTTCTCTGTGGCCGGCTCCTTCCTCGGGTTCCGTTCCAGTACCACAGCTGCTGAGAGTCCTCCCTTGGCCACCCTGGCAAGTCTGTATTCCACTCTCGTATGTTTCCAAGGCATTTCTCATCGCCTGAAACGATCTTCTCGGTTCCCGTGCCCTTCTGACTCCCGCCCCGGCCCGGCGCCTGCTCGTGTCATGTCCTCAGTGCCTGGAGTGGGGGCTGTTGACCAGGCACCTCTGAATCTGAGATAGAAGTCACAGATATTTTCATATCACAGAACAGCCACGGGCATCTCAGAGTGCCGGTGCACACAGCTACTTTGAAACCATGGCAGTTTTCAGACCGACCAATAGATCTTGTCATATAATGCAATAATGAATATATATATATCCCCTTACGTGAAGAAGCACATATGTTACTACATTACAGATTGTTTTAAAAGTAATTTAATGACTGTGCTTTAATATAGTTGGTTTCCTGAGTAATCCTGCGTAATCGGTTTCCTGTGTAACTTTATTTTATGTATTTGAGAACACGTCTGTGAGAAAGGGCCCAGAGGCTCTGTCGGACTGCCGAGAGAGTCCGAGGCACAGAACAGTGCGGAACTCCTGGCTGGGACAGGGCCTCCCTGACCTGGGAGCTCCAGGATGGACGGACGGATGGATGGTGACGGCACACACCATCCCCGTTCAGGGGGGCCCTGCGTTTTCCGGGTCGGGTTTCTGGTGGCTTGGCATGAACTTGGTGCTTAGGAAATAGCCTTGGTCAAGGTCTTTTGGAACTCTGACACTGAAAGAGGCATTTAGTACAAAGGACGGGGAACCAGGCCCAGTGCTCTCCTTGTCTTTGAGAGCCGGCTCTCTCTTCAGCTTCTCTCTGAGCGTCTCCCTCTGAGGGACTGTCCCTGCACCCGGCAGCATTTGGCCTGACTCTACTCCCGAGGGCACAGTGCCTTAGTTTGGTTAACCAGCAGAGATTGGCATCTCAGGGTCCTGAGGTCCCAGGAGAATGAGGTGGCCACCGTGGTCCAATCGGTCTGGCCTGGGAGGCTTGGTTCCCATCTTCGGGGCCCCCGTGGGGCTGGGAAAGGGTTCTTAGAGAGGGGCCTGGGCCAGGCTGACGTCCTGGTTGGGCGCCTGGTTCCTGACAAGGGGCTGGGGCGTGGCCAGGCCTCAGGGACTGGAGGTGCGCGGGTGGGGTTTCTCTGGGCCCTGGGAAGGAGCTTCCAGCCTGCTTGGTTCTGTGTGTTCTTAGCATGTGAAATATCGCCTGTCTGAGAGCTGCTGCCCATAAATTAGGCTGATCTTGTCAGGGGCGAGACAGGCAGGATTCAGGTTGGAAACAAGCCCTCCGTCTGCCTCTGTGGCCCAGGCTGCCCAGAGGAAGCGTGCTGGGCATGCGGAGAGGGTCCAGAGCCGACTGACGCCTCCTTCTCGCCCGTCGGCCTCCGGGCCGCCTCTCCCAGTGACCTTCGGGCTTACCGTGCTCTCCAGGGTTGATTTTCTCGTGGGCACCACACACAGATCCAGCCTGTCCCAGATGACATTCCTCCTCTTTCCCTGCACATCTGCCACCGCACCGTTGTTCCTTGCCGTCCTTCTGGTACCGCCAGCCAGAAACCACTGACCCTCAGCTCGTCCTTCCTTGCCCCTCATCCATTGCTGTTGAACGTCTGTCCTACTGTCTTCCAGTCTCTCCCCTGCTCTCTGACGTCACTGCTGCGGCCTTAGCTCAGGGGACCTGCCTCATCTGTGGCCCGGATAATTGCCACTGGCTTCCAACGGGCACCTCCGCCTTCTCCTCCCGCCCCCGTCTGTATGCTCCCTCCCCTCCCGGTCGCTTTGCTGCTGACAAGTTGGCGTGGCAGCAGTTCTGTGACACACAGCGATGTGACAAATGCTCTCCTAGCACTGTCTGCACACCGGCACGGGAGCAGCTGGTTTGGCTTTGGGCGGTCCGGGCGCGACAGCCAGGGGACATGACACTTGAGCAGGGTCTTGGGTGATGACGGGGCGGTGGGACAGCATGCGCAAAGGCACCGAAGCGTGAGCTACGTTCGTTCTCCGCGCTTCACGGTCCTCGCGTGGCATGTGGCCCTCGTGGCAGGACCTGCCTCGGGACTGCGGGGAGGTCCGAGGGGCTGAGGTGCGTGAACCGCCCAGCACGCACGAGTGCCGTCCAAGTGTCGGCCGTCGCCCGTTATTGTGAGCACTGGTCTGGCGCGTGCGGAGCCCCCAGAGCGTCCGTCTGTCGTCTTCACCTGCCTGCCTTTCCAAACAAAGGTCGTGAAGTCTGGCGCCTGCACAGGCAGCTCTGCTCGGCCTGGCTTCTGGGAGCCGTGCAGGATGCGGGCCGGTGCTGCTGGGCGTCCCTATTTTCAGCAAAAGTCAGAAATCCAGAATCTGTGTGAAACCTTTCAATTTCTAAACATTGGTGGTTAATTTAAAAAATCCCCAAACCTCTATGCGTCCAACAAACTATACCTGTGGGCCATATTTAGCCTGAAGGCCACCAGCTTATCGCCTGTCTTTAAAGGTCGCCGCCAGGGTCATCTGCTCAAGCTGCGCACACGTTTTCCCCAGGGGTGGGGTCTAGTTGGGTGCAGCGCTGGTTTTTATGAGCTCCTTTGCCTTGCAGGGCTTCTCCAGACAGGTTATGTCCCCGGCAGAGGCTGCCCTGAAGCTCCCCGCGGCCTGGAGACTATGTACAAGAGGGATGGTCTGATGGCTAGCGTGTTGGTCACCTCCGCCACTCCACAGGTAGGGACTGCGAGGTCTGGGCAGGGGCTGCTGCGGGGGCGGGGGGCGGGGTTCTTCTCAGCTGACCCAGGCTCCCGCAGAGTCACTGACGGCAAGGGGGGCGCTCTGTGAATACTACCATTCTTAGCACTCCCAGGCCCCTGGCCACGCTAGGCGTGAGATTTGGGAGGCAGTCAGTCCTGAGGATTGGTGTGTTTTCTGAAGTCGTTCTCTTCAAAGAAAAACAAATACCTGCCCAGTCCAGTCTTAGCAAGTGCCACATTCCATTTTGGTCGCAAGAAGAGATCAGACCTTTCCCAAGAAAAGCCGCTGCTGATTATAAGTCACACATTCCGGAATGAAGTCAGACAGAAGTGACTCCAGCTGGCCCCGTGTTCTTATTTACCTTGCTCGGTGGGAAATGGCTGTACAGACTGGGGGTCTGAGAGTGGCCTGGGTGAGCGCCTTTTCCCTGGGGCTTTGGGGCTTTGGGGCTTTGCTCTCTGAGTTCAGTCGCGGAACAGAGGCGTGCAGGGGGAGTGGGTGTCACCTGAGGCCCAGGGATGCCACCATGCCCAGGGCGCACCGCCTGGTCCCGTGACAGACCGGCAGTGCTTGGTGTCGGAGCTCACACGGCCCTCACAGTTGAGCTGGGCTTTGGAAATGAGCTTGTGTGATCAGCTAGAGACTCGCAGGAACTGACTCATTGCGTATACACCTTTCAAAAGTCTCCCTACTTGGATCTATGTTTCTGAAAAGCAGACTGTGGGTGCCTTTTACAATTCCCTGATGGCGCGAGTATAGGTTTAAATAAAGTTACTGCATCTTCCCCCCCCCCCCACCAGTGAGTATGTCTGGGGCAGTTTGATTGAACAAGGACCCTTGCGTGAGTGTGTGCTCGGGGCAGATGCGCTGGGCAGTGCAGGGAAGGTGTGAACTCTGAATTCCCAGGAGAGGACTCTGTGTAACTGGAGGAGTCAGACTTCCGTTTCCACTTTCAATTTATGCTCCATCTAGAGCAAAAGTTCTTTCTTCTCTACTCTGTGTGTACACGTGCATGCACATACACATGTGTACATGTATGCGTGTACCCAGAACATGGTAAGTACTCGATAAACATCTACTGCATGAGGGAATGAACGCATGTCTAGTCGAAGTGCTCAGTGACTTCTGGTGCCTGAAGGACACATGCACACACATATGTGCACCCGTGAGCCAGTGCTCTCTGTGTACCAGGCACTTTTGTTTGCGTGTCCACAGGCATTCTCTCCCTTAGTCCTCACGGTAACCCTGTGAGGCATGGACTGTGTTACCCCCAGTTTATCGATGAGGAAGCTGAGGCAGGGAGAGGCGGGTGATAAATTGGTCTCACGTCACAGAGTTGGTCAGAGCCAGGTCTCTGTGGCTCGGGGGCAGTGTGCCCCTAGCCATGATGACACTGCGCCCCCCTGAAGAAAGTCTGCCCGGTCACCCGACTCAGCCTGCCCCCTGGAAGGTGGGTGCGGAGTGGTGACGGGGGCTCACCTGCTCGGAGTGTGTTCGGGGCTGAGGGGCGGGAGAGGCCGCCAGCTCCAGAGGCTTGCAGGAGTGTCTGCACTGCTGTTCAAAAGTTCAGCCCAGGTTTCCTCAGGGGAGACTGCCCCATCACCCACACAACCCTTAAAATACCCACAGCTGAGCCCCCCAGGCTCCTTGGACCCTGGGTCAGCGTCTCCCGATGGGGAGGGGAGGGGAGGGGAGGGGAGAGGATTCTGCCGGCTGCCTTGCGAGCTTCGCCTTCTACCACCCACCCTGCAGCCCCAGGGAGCCGGTTCCGGCGGGGCCATTTCACAGATGGCAGCCAAGACTCGGAAAAACAAAGTCACTTGCCTGAGGCTGGACAGCAGCTGGCGTGGGGCTGGCGTCCACCCGGGCCTGCCTGACTTCAGTGCCCTTGACCGCCACCACACGTGGCTCCTTCAGATCGTCTAGAGTTTTCGGTCGGGTAGACTCATTTGTAAAACCCTTAAATGACACAGTCCTACTGAAATCCACAGGTTTAAGTTTCTATTTCTCCTTTTAACCTCACATTCTCGGCTGTTGACTATTGGTTTCCCTCACTGGCCGAAGAACACTCTAGTTTCCAGTAAGATTGCAGAGTTTTTCCAGATATAGCCATTTTGGAAAGAGTGAAATAAAGAAGAATTAATAACAGCATATTCTCTAAGTCCCAGTCCAAGATGTTGAGGTTAATGGAAACCACAAAATCCCTCTTCATGGATTGAGACGAATAAAACCATTTATGAATGGGGCACAATTTTGGGGGCAGTAAGTGTGACTGGTTCCCCAAAGTAGAATTTGATGAAATTAAATAAAATGGAAGAGCAGGCATGTTCGACATTCTGGGGTCCCTGCAGTGTTGGGTTTCACGCAGCCGGCCGCAGGCGGGCGGCCCAGCCTGCTCTGTTCCGGGAGGCCCCCCATTCACTCGCGGGCGCTCCTCCCCACCAGGGGCTCCACTAACGCACCTTGCGCGCCCGCCTCCAAAGCCCGTCGGGTCCCTCTCACCTCATCAGCGAACGGGCTCTGAATTCCCAGTGGCCCGTGCGTGAAGCAAGACTTTGGAGCCAGTTGAACATTTTATGTGACGATTTCCTGCAATGACTTCAATAGGAAAAAAAAGGTGAAACTAGGTAATGGTTGCGAGACGTGACAAAACAGGAGATCTCAGTCTCCAGAGACGTGGAGGCCTGCTCTCCCTGCAGGAGGAGGGGGCTGCCTTTTCGGCCTCACCACGCACAGCCGGCGGGAGGCAGTGGGGTGCGGCGCGGAGGGTGTGCGTTCTGGGATCAGGTGGATAGGAGGACAGGTTCGCTTTCTCACGCTTCGTTTTCCTAGCCGAGGTACCTTGGGGAGGAGGCACTGCCCTTACTTCCTTAGCTGCAGAACGGGAAGAATAGTGCTGTGTATTCAGAGCTGCTGTGAGAATGAAGTAAGATTATGCCCGTGAAGTGCTTAGCACCGTGCCTGGAGCAGAGCAAAGCACTAAACAGCAGAAGCTTTTATCATGACACGGGTCATCACCCTTGCCACCTCAGCTCAGGGGTGTGGGGGGCAGGACGCTGGAGTCCGCCGGGCTGCTCAGGTGGCGCCATCTCTCCCCTCCCTCCCCAGGGCAGCAGCAGCTCAGACTCTCTGGAGGGCCAGAGCTGCGACTATGCCAGCAAGAGCTACGACGCCGTGGTCTTCGACGTCTTGAAGGTGACTCCTGAGGAGTTTGCTGTAAGTAACAGAACCGATGGGGTGCCGGGCCCTCAACTGGGTGCCGGGGGGGGCGGGTCGCTGCTCAGGGCTTTTGCCCAGGTTGGAGACAAGCCATATACCCAGCAGTAGGGGATTTTTGCATAGAGTATTCTTTTTGAAATACCGCATGGTGTTAAACAGAATGCTTTCAGTCTAGAAATGAACCGCCTCGGGAGGCCTACACATACATGGAACAGTGAGTGGGAGGAGCCAGCCACAGCACAGTTTACAGAGAATAGTGCCGCTTGTAAAAAGTATGTGCAATGCACACATATTCATACTTGCATAAGAAAAGGTCTAGATTTAACGTTGACATATTTTTTAAAAGATTTTATTTATTTTTAGAGAGAGGGGAAGGGAGGGAGAAAGAGGGAGAGAATCATTGATGTGTGGTTGCCCCTTGCACACCCCCAACTGGGGGCCTGGTCCTCAACCGAGGCACGTGCTCTGACCGGGAATCAAACTGGCAACCCTTTGATTCACAGGCTGGGTGCTCAATCCACTGAGCCACACCAGCCAGGGCTGATGTTTACATATTTTAAGTATTGGGATATATACAGCCAATCACTTGGTTTACTATAGTTTCCAGTTATAGGATTCTAGGTAATTGGAATTTAATTTTTCTTATTTTTATAGTGACTTTTTTTTTAAACATTAATACACAGTATTATTTGGGCAATTTTTGTAATGGTAAATTAAAAAAAATTTTTTTTCTTCAGCCAGTATGCTGCTGCTGGTCTGACCAAGGGAGCGTTGTTGTGGTGGGGGGGCAGAGCTGACCCCTCGTTCTGCCGTGACTTGGTTTCTTCTTTTTGCACTTTACGGGCCGAGAGAACACATTGGTTCGGGGCCGACCTTGGGCCTGATTGGGAGTGCTGTCCCAGGGCTGCGTGTCCCTGCAGAGCCACGGAAGTGTCTGCCCCCAGGCCCACTGCACCCTGCCCGCCGGGCTCTAACAGGGCCCGTGCCCTCCAGGGTGCCAGGGGAGCAGAGTGGGCTCCCTCTTGCCGCCCTGCCATCGTTGGCGCCTGGGCCACGCTGAGCCTGGCGCATGCATCTCCTCCTTCAGTGTGTCCGAGGGGCCCTTCAGAAACCTGTGCAGAGCTCTGTGGTGGGTCCCTCGTGTTAGCGTGAGACCCAGAGCTGCTGCCAGGCCTCCGTGCCCGCGGTGGTCTGACCAAGCCAATCTCCCGCCTCAATCTGCTCGCTCGCCAGCTGCCTGTCTCCCCCAGACTCACCGCTTTCCCTGCCTCAGGGCCCTGTGCTTATTCCGTCTGCAGTCGTCACGGCTCTTCCCCGCGTGTCTCTGAGCCTCTGTTCAGACGCCAGTCCTTGGAGGGGCTTCCACGGGCCGGCTGAGGAGTGTCGCTCCCTTGCTCTCTCTTCCCTTCCCCCTTAATTGTCTTCATGTCCCTTAGTATTTCCTAACATCACATTATGTAATAATATTTTATGGTGTATTTTTTTTCTACTGGAACATAAACTCCCCAAGGATAGAAGCTTTATCTGACTGGCTCATTGCTCTCTCCCCCCTAGTGCCCAGAACAGTGCCCGGCTCGTGGTCGGTGCTCCGTAAATGCATGTTGACTGACGGGCGTCAGGCCTCAGAACAACCTGATGAGACGGACTGTAGCTCCCAGTGTTCTCATACAGAAACTCAGGATCTAGGAGATTGTTTTCCTGGGTCAGGTGTGGGCAGAAAGTGTGAAACCTTTGTCTACACACCGTTTCGTTCATGCTGGGTGGTGATGTAAGGACGACTCCCAATTTCGAACCACGTCTAGGTCGTATGCCAAATGTTTTCCATGCATTTTCTAATTTACTTTTTGCAACAGCCTTGTAAGTTAGGTATATTCATCCTTCTGAACATACTAATGAACAAGCAAATTCTTAGAAAAGTTACCTCTTCACACAGTAAGTGGCACCATCTGTCTGGGATTGAACACCGGGCGCCTGACATTCCAGACCAGCACCATCCAAGAGATGTGTAATCTGAGCCTTATCCGCGGCTTTTAAACTTGCTAGTAGTCACATAAGAAAGAGGTGAAATTAGTTTTAAAAATATATTTTATTTAACTTAGTACATTTAAAATATCATTTCAACATGTAAGCAACATAACATTATTGAAATACTTTGTATCCTTTTTTCAAAGTAAGTCTTCCAAACTCCATGCGTATTGTCAAAGTAAAGTGCTAGTGACATTTGAAATAGCCACATGTGGCTTGTGGCCACCTTGTTGGGCCGAGCGATGTCCGTCCGTCCTCTGAGGCTCTATTGCCTCTTCCTCAGAAGGCTTCACAAGCCTTGCTGGCCGCTAGCGGAGCTTCTGTATTCTATTTGCTTTTGTTTGCTTGTTGTATTTTTGAGTTGTATTTTTTAGCTTCAGGAAAGGAATGAAGCAATAATGAGGTTTAAATCCCTTCACAGTTACTCATCGTGAGGAATGGCAGAGAATCGGGCTGCACGGAGAGTCATGCCACCCAGCGGGACTCCTTGGGGAGACTTTGGGCCTCATTTTCTAGTCTGAGCCCTGGAGCGATGCTCGGCCTCTCCCTGGGCAACTTTCTGAGGCTGGGGACTACGGGGCGGGGTGAGGGCTCGGGGGTACAGGGCTCGCACTCTGGCAGCCCCCGCCGAGCCGGCGTGTCTTGAGTGTGGATGCGCAGCCAGCCCCGCGGCCTTGGTCTCCAGGGCAGTGAAGGAGCTGCCAGGTGTTGGCACTGGACCCGGCCACCTGGCATTTTAGGCTCCTGTCTAATAATGTGAAAGCAGGAGAGAAGCGAGATACAAAAGTCCATTAAAAATCACTTAATGTTGGTTTTGGGAAGCCGGTGGTGAGAAGAGCAGAGCGTTTTATTCTTCCTCGGTCCCCACACAGAGCACTCAGAAATCCATTCACAACATTCCCAACACAACCAGGTGAAGTTATCCCTGTCAAACCCAAACCACAGGTGCTGGGCGTACACCACCACCCAGACCTGCAGAGTGTCGGCGTCTGCGTGGGAGAAAGCAGAAGTGAGCATGGGGGCATCTGGCAAACTTGAGAACAGGAGAACTCCAGAATTTTCAACAGGAGTTCTCTGGGAAGTTTGGCAGGTTAATGTGAGAATAGCCACTGAAACTGAGGAGGATTTTGAGCACTTGAATGATGGATGGGTGGAAGGGATCTGTAGACTGGCCCCTATGCTCTCTCAAAACCAAGCCACCAGACCTCCCTTCCAGGACAAGGCTCCATGCCAACGAGAAATTCAGTATGGGGCAGAGTCAAAATGATCAGGATAGGGGAAGTTAGGGTTAAGGACAAATAAAATTATAAATAAATAAATAAAAATGTGTGTGTGAGAAATCTCAAAATGCAACTGCATGCTTTTTAAAAAAACAGTATTAGACTTCCAGCCAAGATGGAGGCATAGGTAGACACACTGTGCCTCCTCGCACAACCAAAAGAGGAAAAACAACAATTTAAAGAACAAAAACAGCCAGATCTGACAGAAAACTGAACTGAGTGGAAGTCTGACAACCAAGGAGTTAAAGAAGACACGTTCATCCAGACCAGTAAGTAGGGCGGAGCCGGGTGGAGAGCGCTCGGCAAGACGGGGTTTATGGAGTGGTACCAGCAACGCTCCAGCTGCCCGGAGAGGCCTGTGGCAGGCGCACCTGGCCAAAACGCGGCAGGCGCACTCAGCAAAACTGAGGCTGAGACTGGTGGACTGGGCGGTCCCTCGTTCTCACGCAGATAAACCAGGAGGAAAAACTGGGGAGTGGAACAGACCGCGCGGCCCACCAACGCAGGGAAATAAAGCCTCAAACCACCGACTGAAAACACCTGTGGGGGCTGAGGCGGCAGTGGGAGGAACTCCCGGCCTCACAGGAGAGTTCGTTGGGGAGACCCACAGGGACGTGGAACTGTGCAGACCCGCCCACTCACCCTGGAGCCAGCACAGAAGGACCCAACTTGCTTGTGGGTAGCTGGGGAAGTGTGGAGAACAGAGCAAGCGCCACTGTTCTCTCAGGCCCCGCCCCCACAGACAGTCACAACACAGTGACGTGGGTTGCCCCGCCCCTTAAAGTAACAGGCACACCAAGAAAAAAAAATGGCCCAAATGAAAGAACACATCTGAGCTCCAGAAAAAATACAACTAAGTGACGAAGAGATAGCCAACCTATCAGATACATAGTTCAAAGCACTGGTAATCAGGATGCTCACAGAATTTGACCAAAAATTTTTGCAATTACTTGAACAAATGAGAAGGGATGAGAAGGAAACTGGGACTCAAATCAACAGAGTGGACCAGCAGAAAGAAAAAAACATCCAACCAGAAAAGAATGAAGAAACAAGAATTAAAAAAACTGAGGCGAGGCTTAGGAACCTCCAGGACATTTTTAAACGTCCCAACATCCGAGTCATAAGATGCCAGAAGGAGAAGAGGAAGAACAAGGGATTGAAAACTTATTTGAAAAAATAATGAAGGAGAACTTCCCCAAGCTGGCGGAGGAAATAGATTTTCAGGAAGTCCAGGAAGCTCAGAGAGTCCCAAAAACGTTGGATCCAAAGAGGAACACACCAAGACACATCATAATGACATTACCCAAGATTAAAAATAAGGAGAGAATCTTAGAAGCAGCAAGAGAAAAGGAGACAGTTACCTACAAAGGAATTCCCATAAGACTGTCAGCTGATTTCTCAAAAGAGACTTTGCAGGCAAGAAGGGGCTGGAGAGAAGTATACCAAGTCATGAAAAGCAAGGACCTACATCCAAGAATACTCTATCCAGCAAAGCTATCATTTAGAATGGAAGGGCAGGTAAAGTGCTTCTCAGATAAGGTCAAGTTCAAGGAGTTTATCATCACCCAGCCTTTATTATATGAAATATTAAAGGGATTTATATAAGGCATGGAGGGATATCAACAGGGGAGTGGTAGGGGTAAGAGGGGGAAAAGGTGCAGAGAATAAGTAGCATAGATGGTAGGTAGAAAACAGACAGGGGGAGGTTAAGAATAGTATAGGAGCCCTGGCTGGTGTAGCTCAGTGGATTGAGCACGGGGTGGGCACCAGAGGGTCCTGGTTCGATTCCCAGTCAGGGCACATGCCTGAGTTGCAGGCCAGGTCCCCAGTGAGGGCCACATGACAGGCAACCATACATTGCTGTTTCTCTCCCTCTCTTTCTCCCTCCCTTCCCCTTTCTCTAAAAAATAAATAAAATCTTAAAAAAATTAAAAAATATTAATAGGAAATATAGAAGCCAAAGAACTCATGTGTATGACCTATGGACAAAAACAAAAAGGTGGGGAATGGGTGGTGGGGGTGGAGGGGGAGAAAGGGGGGGAATGGGACAACTGTAATAGCATAATCAATAAAATATATTAAAAAAATAAAAAAAACAGTATTATTTATTTATTTTTAGACAGAAAGGAAGAAAAGGAGAAAGAGAGGGAGAGAAACATCAATGTGTGTTTGCCTCTCACGTGTCCCCTACTGGGGACCTGGCCCACATCCCAGGCGTGTGCCCTGACTGGGAATCGAACCAGTGACCCTTTGGTGCCCAGGCCAGCCCTCAATCCACTGAGCCACACCAGCCATGGTAGCAACTGTGTGTTTTTGAACACTACGTGAAGGCTACCAAAAGAAGAACTATATGAAGTTAGAAAAGCTACCTAAAAACTTCAGGAAAGCTAGTTTTGCATAAAAATGAAGAAGATGAAATTATTTTTGTCAAATTTTTAGGTTATTATTGAAAAAAAGAGTAAGGAGAGGATCCCTATAGATAATGAAAGAATGTCAAAAAGACATGCCACAGAGCAAGCGAAAACTGTAATTCTCTATTTCAAACTAAGTTCAGAGACATTGAGATTATGCTGTGAGCCTTAAGCAACATAAATCTGAAGTAGAAAAATTTCAGGAATAAGGTGACAGAACTTACGAGAGAAGTGAAAATAAAAATACAGTTCTGGAAATGAAAGTTGAACTAGAAGAAACACAAGAATAGATAAACATAAGAGAAAATGCCTGAAGGCAGGAAAAGTATTAATATCAAATGAAGAAGGAGATAATAAGACTGAGAAAAAGTGACAAATATTGATGATAGGCAAAGAAGATCTAACACACAGATAATAGAAATACCTGAAAGGGGAGAATAAAAAGGCAATGGAACTGAACAGATATTTAAACTACAATTTAAAGAACTTTCATAAAATAAAAGATTCAAAATTACATATTGAAAGAGCACATGATAAAGATGACTGTGTTAACCCAGAATGGTCAATACCGTTGACATATTCTTGGTAACCTACTGGATATTAAAGAAAAAGAAAATCCTTTGGGCATCTAGGCAAAATAGCGAATCGCTTATAAGAGAAATAACATTAGATTACCATTAGTTTTTTTGACAGAAACACTTTTTGCCAAAAGAAAGTAGAATAACAAATAAATAAAGAAAAAAAATGTGAGCCCAAAATTTTATATCCAGCAAAACCTTCAAGTATAAAGGACACTGATAAACCATTATGAACATGCGAGGCCTCAGAGAATATTATTCCTGTGAGCCCTTCCTGAGGAATCTGCTAGAGAACAAGCTTCAGGCAATGAAGAGGATTAGAGAACTATCACTCTGAAGACTGGTAGGGAGCAGTAAGCATGCACTTACAATAGAGTTAAGACTAAATCAGGATTAAAAGGGAGAAGGTATAGTGTGTAATGGCCGTATGCCCATATAATAGACATAGTATGACTATTATATTTAGTGTAAACTATAAAAAAGGAGCATGGAGAGAACATATGCAGTCTCATAACTTTTCTCAGTAATTATACTGATAATGTTAGCATTAGTGTTGTTATTCTGAGACCATTGTGTGTATAATACAGGAGAAAGTAAGTAACTAAGTATGGGGTCCTGTAACCCTCTATACCCTGTGTCCTCGAGACCAGGATTTTTGATATGGAAGAAAGGAGATACAGATGTAACACAGAAGAAGTAAGTTAGGGGAGAAAAAACGTTCTGAATTTGAATTTGAAATATCAGTATGAATTCTAGATTGTGGTCTTGAATATTATTTGTCACTAAAAGACTCCACGGCTTCCCAGATAGCTGGCTGGTCCCAAGTCTAGGACAGGACATGCTCAAGATAACCTGGTGCATCGTCCAATACCAGCAAGGAAGCGATCGAGGACTGCTAGGGTCGCGTCAAAGGGACTCAGGAGCTACCTAGAGGGAGCTCCCACTCCCCAGTGAGGGGACCATATGAGGTCGAAAAGGGTAGTAATTCCAAGTGATTGAGACCCATCAAACAATAGGTCCTCATTGGATAATGATAGGGAGCCAATTTATTTTCTAGAAACTGAGAAATAATGAGGATAGAATTCAGTATTTGTCTTGCCTTTTACCTTTGAACTACACTGGGTAACTAAACAGTAGATGAGAGAGAGTTTCTCTCTGTTAATTTATTTCAGTTAAAGATGGGAAAGAAATAACAAGTAGAATAGCATCACTTTATGACTTCAGTGTGGGAATAGATCTAAGCATTGAACTTCAGCAGCCACTAGCATCACAAAAGGAGAGGAATTTTGTGCCTCCCAATGACACAACACACCACCACTCACTCCCAGCCCTGCCAGGGGGTCAGGCCAGTGTCTGATCAAGTCTCTGGGCCCAGCCTCCAGCTTGCAGGAGACGCCGAGGATGGAGGAACGCACCGGCCTGCGCCGTGAGTGTGAAGGACTGTGTGGGTCAGATGCTTGGAGTCTTCAGCAGATGCATTGGAAGGAACAAAAGGATGGAGAATACCTGTAGATTAAAGGAGACTTTAAAAGTATGCATGAAACTTAAAAAGAAGGCAAGATGATGCTGTGACGCCTTGGTACACATACTTGCTTGACAGAATGGTAAAGACATTTGAGGAAAGTCAGAATAGCGGTGACTTTTGACAGGAAGAAGGGGCTTGTGATTGGTGCCCGGCACATGGAAGAAGTCCGAGGGGACTCTTTTTTTACATTGTGGTAAATTATATGTAACATAAATTTACCATCCTAACTATATATATTTTTTTAATTTTTTTTAAAGATTTTATTATTTTTTTTAGAGAGAGGAGAAGGGAGGGAGACAGAGAGGGAGAGAAACAGCAGTGTATGGTTGCCTCTCACATGGCCCTCACTGGGGACCTGGCCTGCAACCCAGGCACGTGCCCTGACTGGGAATCGAACCAGGACCGTCTGGTTCCCAGCTCGCGCTCAATCGGCTGAGCTACACCAGCCAGGGCCTAACTATATATTTTTAAATTCTTATGCAAGGATATGTTTATTGATCTGAGACATGCACGCGCGCGCGCGCACACACACACACACACATATTGATGCGAGAGAGAGAGAGAGAGAGAGAGAGAAAGAGACAGACATAGATTGGTCGCCTCCCATACACACGCTGACCAGGGATCGAACTTGAAATCTAGGTACGTGCCCTGGCCAGGAACTGAGCCTGCAGCCTTTTGGTGTATGAGACAACGCTCCAACCAACGGAGCCGCCTGGCCCGGTCTACGGTCTCAGCCTTTCTAAGTGCACAGATCAGTAGTACTAAGTGCGTTTACGTTCCTGTGCGGCCGATCTCCAGAACTGTGCTCATCTCCCAAACTCAAAGCTCTGCATCCATCCAACAGCTCTCCATTCTCCACTGCCCTCAGCGTCATTCCACATTCTGTCTCTGTGCATCGGATGACTCTGGGGACCTCTGATAAGCAGGCTCACACCATATTTGTCTTTTTGTGTCCGGCTGATTTCTCTTAGTACACTGTCCCTGAGGTTCATCCACCTTGGGCCAGGTGTCATAATTTCCTTCCTTTTTCATGCTGGATAATAGTCCATTGTGCATGCGTACCACACTTTTTTTTTTTTTTTTGTCCATCTGTTGATTGGTGTGGCTGGTTTTGGATCTGGGTGGTGGTTACAAGGTGTTTATCTATAATACTACTATAAGTCATCAAACCATGCCTTCGTTTAATGCAGTTTTCTGTAAGTGTGTGTTACTTCATGATAAAAAGGGTTAAAATTACTTAAAAGGTTCTCGTTTTTCCTGGGGGTGCTCTAAAGACAGATCGCAGTCCCTTTATTCCTCAGTGGCTGAAAGCAGCGAAAGGCACTGCAGGAGCCGGTCTTTATCACCAGGCGATCGATCGTGGACATTTTTTCTAGGTCAACGTGTATAGATCCAATTCTCTGTTTTTAATGGCTGCATGATGTTCCGGAGTCCGGATATACTATGAATTCTATTTTCCAACAAGTCCCTTTTGATGGCCTTTTAGATTGTTCCCAGTTGTTTGCTACTAAACATAATGGTGTAGTAAACCTCTGTGTTTCTATCTGTAGCTAATGTAGATCTCTGTGCAAAGTACCCTTCTCACTAGTGCTTTTCTTTCTGGAGCTGTAGGGATTGTTGGGGCAACAGCATGCTCACTCCACTTTTTAGCAGGTGATATCTCAATTCAGTGAATGATCGTGGAGCAAGACAAAATTGCTATAAAAACCAATATTGAAATAATGAGCAGATTTTGAATGTGGACTGTGTGTTAGATAATACTGTTGTACTAATGATAAATTTCCTGACTGTGATAAGTTTACCATTATGTAAGCGGGTCATCTTGTTCTTGGGAAATAACATGCCAAAGGGTTCAGGGGTGAAGAGTCATAATATTTGCATTTTACTCTCAAATGGTTCAGAAAATACGTGCATGTATAATTATATACATAGACATAAGGCAAATGAGGGAAAATGTTAATAATTAGTTAAACTAGGTGAAACGTTATAAGAGTTCATCATATTATTCTGGCAAAATTTTTGTAAGTTTGACATTTAAAAAAATAAAAACTTAAAAACTTTTATGAGTTATTGCCAGATTACTTTCCAAAAAGAACAAACAAAGCAGCACATGGTCCCATCAGCCCTGATGGCACTGATGGATGACAGATCATATCTTCCTGTGTACTTTGCATTTACTCGGCTCCAGTTCTAAAATTGTGCCAGGCATGTGCTTCCTGTGGCCCTGGGAGGGGAAGCAGGAATGTGTCTTTGGAGCTGGTCACTTCTGTGTTCCGTGAGCCCTCCTGCCTGTGCCCCGGCAGAGCAATCTGAACGCACGTGGAAAGAGGGCTTCCCTGTGTGGCACCGCGCTGACTGGCCGACAGCCGATGTTGTTGTTGTTCGGGGCCTGGGAGGCCCTTCAACTGAGGTTGTACTTGGGAAGGGAGGGCCCAGGGCCACTGCTGGGGAGGAGATACACTGCATCTCACATGCACAAGACATTTTTCTTTTCTTTCTGGCTAAGCAGCTTTCATTTATCCACAAAATACCACCTTTTTCTCTAGGGCCACATTGTGAAGTGGTGCTGGAGGTCTCTCCATTCTGAAGGATTCATAGCTACAGAAATGTTTTGAGATATGTGGTGTTTGGCCATTTCCCTAAAAGGCTGGAATTTTAGGAGGAAGGAAGACATGGGAGAAGGGGTCAGGATTAAAGAGAGCGCTGCCAAGTGACTAGCTTAATTGGACATCCTGTGTTGAGGCTTTGTTTCCAAAAATAAGGAGAAACCACTAAGATGCTTGTTCGTGAGTGTTCTCACCAGTCCAGGCACGTGCTCCCCACTGCCTGGGGTGTGCTGCTTGGAAATGAGAGGCTCGTTGTCCTGTGTTTCTGTGGAGGTAATGCCACACCCCTGGGGGGATGCCCTTTCTCTCCAGGAAGCAGGGGCCTCCCCCCAGGGAGGGCTGAGAGCTTGCCGTGGAGAGGGATAGGCCCTGACTGCCCCCCTCAAGCTTTTGGTAAAACTGTCTGCCTTGGGGTTCCCCAACTTCCCCGGGAAGGACTGCTCACCAGCCACCTTTTGCACAGGTGTTTGCTTTGTAGTAGAATGCTCTGAAATTTGTAATTGGGTGATTTTACCTATGTATTGATATATCCTTGCTCTGGACACTGCTTCCTTTTTGGTTGGAATTGAGAGGAAGAAACGGAACCTTCAGATCTCGTGTTTGGGACCAGCCAGTCTATTTTAAGCCTGGTGACCCCTGTTGATCTTGTTTGTTTAGAATAAAACACTTGAATGCATTTTCTGATTTACAGTCAGCAGGAATCAGAATGTTCGAAACTTAGACCATCCAAAACGTATTTGAAACATAAAGTCACTGTTTTACTAAATCATTTGGAAATTCAGTAGCAAACCCTAGACCTGATGGCATGATGGAAAGGAAGTTTTCTCATTTTCACATTAGCAGACTTTTGGTCCTTTTCCTAAATGACATTGCAAACATCCTGCCGGCGCTCCCGGATAGGGAGTTAGCTCGAGCTGCGGGAGAGATTTCCAAGGCCCTCTGAGCTCCCAGCTCAAATCTGCTTTCACAAGGCCTTTCTGTTCCTTAGGACGGCAGAATTAATCCAGTGTCGGAGCGCTTGGCCAATAATCTCCATGGGCCTGGCAGGAGAAATGCCAGTCTGTTTGCTCTGCCTCGGCCAGACACGCCGGCCTATAGGCCTCCGGGAGTAGTCATCACTGGGCTCCCAGATTATGGGGGCCAGATCCACGTGTGCTGATGTCCAGTGCCCCCTTGCCACTGGTGGGTGGACCGGGAGGTGGAAGAGGGCAGCTTCCCAAGTGTTTCACTCCAGTGCTGTCCACTGTCTCTCTGCCAGGCTTTCGTCAGCGGCAGCCTTTCCCCTCTGTGCCTGTGAAGAGCACCGCCTTTCGGAGGGGACGGAGAGGCTCTCCAGTGGAGCTGCCTGCTTCTTCCCCTTCCTGCTCAGAGATGTTCTCCCCCGTCTGCTGTATGTGTGGATTCTCCCCCCGTGCACGCACGCCACCCCCACGCCCACCCCCAGCACATACGTACATAGAGAGTATCTGTCAGGTGCCAGGCCTTCTGCGCCTTCTGTCTTGAATTTTCACTAAGATCCTGTAGGACAGATTATTGTGACTGTTTTCCAGATGTGGCACCTGAGACTGGGAGAGCTGTCAGGTGCCACACAGAACATTGCTGGCAGGCGATGGCGCCAGATGCACGCCCATGCCCGCTGATTCCAGAGCCCGCGTTCAGTCCTCGGCATCGCGTCCTCCCCGTCGGCCTGTGTTTGGTGGGCAGGGGTTTTCTTGCACTAGGAGGCATCCAATGGCTGTCGGCTCTCCTTTCTCTGTCACCTGGCACTCCATATGATGTATGGGGACAGGCAGGTCATGTGAATTCTGCTCAGGCCGTGTAGTTGTCGGCAGTGATGCCTTTATTATGTTGCCCAGTGAGCTTCTAACGATGGGGACAGCCTTTAACCAGATGTGTGCTTTCTGTCCTGACAACATTAGTGCTTCTCAAGCTAGCTGTGGTGAAGGATCAATGTTTTTCCATTTCCAATCTATAGAAGACTAATACTTGAAAAAAGAGTATCATGGCAAATTGCTATAAAAGTTTCCAAAAGCTTGCTCTCAGATTCTGTAGTTCTCTCATATTCTGTGGGCTGCAGAGCGAACAGTTGCGGTCCGGCGCAGGTCTGCAGAGGCATCTTGGATGTCATGCTACCATGTAATTTTGAGGAGCCTTAGGCTTCAGAAGAAATAGGCAATTTCTATAGGCCACAATTTAAAAAAAATTAAATTGGGAGTAATAGTGTCTCTGTTTAGCATTCTAATTTGTAATATTGCCAAACTTTTTAAAGTTACAAAAGTAATTCATGCTTGAAAAAAACTTAAATTGTACAAAAATAGCCAAACTAAAAATGTTCCCCTTCTTCTCAGTTCCACACTTCAAACTATTACGAATTCTTAAGTTGGACGTTGTCTCATGTCCAAGAAAGAAGGGTGTGGATCAAGATTTATGATGAGGGAAGGGATGGGAGAGACATTTTAGAAATTTGCCTGGTTTTTTGCTTTGTTCTACCTTGATTTTTACTCAAGGGATTGAGTGTAACTTTTGAGAATGTGTCACCGCTCTGTATAGACGCAAACTAATGCAGCACTTGCCTTGGGGTTTTCTAACGCCTCTTCTTTTTCATTGCAGAGCCAGATCACGCTGATGGACATCCCCGTGTTTAAAGCCATCCAGCCGGAGGTCTGTACCTTGTCCTTTACGCTGTTCCCACGGCCATGTCAGACTGACTCTGTTTCTCGGTTTCTTGCGTGAAGCCTTTGGAAACACATGTGATCGATTGCAGCCCCACTAAAGAGAGCGCCAGCGACGCTCCGCCCCGATGCTGCTCGTTCTGTGAGCCGGGTGTCTGGGGTCCCCAGAGAACGTCCCCACATCCAGTCCCCTCTGGCAGGGCTGTGGCACTTGGTGCCCACGGCCACCATGCCTGAGCCAGGTCCCGCCATACTAATTACTCGTCCCAGGCTCCTCCTGCCAAAAACGGCCCCTGTCAAGAACGGGACGTGAGGGCGCGTTTTTTCTAAGAGCTTTCTTTTTGTTGATCCCAAATCCTGGTGATTGCCTTGTGTCTGCCTTTGAAACCAGGTGCTACAGCGAAACACATACATATTTACATTAAATTGTAATGTACATTTGTAGAAATAGCAAGTTCAAAACGAAGAAAAAGTTGACTTAAAAAAATTCCTGGAAATGCTTACCACTTGATAATGAGACTTTATAGTTATTTCAGTCGGGGTTCTTTTTTCATTAGCAAGTAATAGAAATGCATTTCAAAGTAGCTGTGTTAGGCAGGAGGGATTTATTACAGGGATAAAGGGGCATTTCACGGCGTACGTGGATGCGGAGCTCAGGCCGCCTGGAGAACCGACCAGCACACAAGCCGTCTTTGCTTCTTGCCTCCACCTTTCCTGCTCCTTTTCTCTTCTGCCTTCACTCCTGTCTGCCTGCGTGGTTTAACCTGGCCTCCCCATAGGGCCCACATTTCTGTGGTCCTCATTTAAGCCACATTCTAGACTGAGGTCAGCAACTCTCAGTCCAGCCCAGCGGAGCTGAGTGTCTAGTGCGGGTTCAGTGACTGAGGTCAGGAGTACGTGGCCAAGATGAGCAAGCACAGCTGGGGACCAGCCTCGTGAGTAGGTGCAGATTGCAGAGAGGAAGGGGGCAGAGATATGTCAGAAGGTGTCTGCTGCAACCCAAAGGTGGCTGCCGTGAGTTCCAGAACACTCCTAACGTGCTGTTCTTACCGTAGGATAGCTGTTAGGACTGAGAAAAACAGCATTGAACACAGAGTCAAACAAAGGACCCAGGCCGCTGGGAGCTGGTGTCTAGCCTGCGCCAGGGTGGCCAACCTTCTGGCGTCTCTGGGCCACACTGGAAGCAGAGGAGTTGTCTTGGGCCACACGTTAAATACACATGCACTAACGGAAACTGATGAGCAAAAAAAGGTTTTAAGTAAATTTATGATTTTGTGTTGGGCTGCATGCGGCCTGCAGGCTGCCTGTTGGACACCCCTGTTAGAGATTAGGAAGAAACTAGCATCGTTAGCTGCTATCAGCATTTACATGAACACATGGCAATGATCTGTGTTATTTGTGTGTGTGCATGCGTGTTGTGTTCCATTAGGTTTCGGGAGCAGAGCTGTGTTTGCTTTTTTGAATTGGCTGACTTCCAGTCTCTTTCTGTTTTATCTAATGTGGAGTCATCTATTCTTTCTAATTAAAACAACTGAAATGACTCACTCACTACCTCTTGGAGCCTTTTGGGGGAGTAGCGGGTTGATGGCCACCACAGTTCTCAGCTGAAGCTGTTTCTGATCATGTTCACTGCTTACTTTGGTCTGGAGTGGTTTAGATGCTGGATCTTCATTTGTGTCCCATTGAGGAGGGCAGCCCAGCGTGCTGTGAGCCCTGAACCCCAAACCTGCGTGTGCCCAGGGAGAATGGGATTGCCGCTCGGGCTGACTGTGGGAGGGAAGGGGTGGGGAGTTCCTCAGAGGCACAAGTAGGGGCAGACCAAGACTGTCCCCCAGGGCACTGCAGTTTGGAAGGTACCTCGTCCAAGGCGTATCTCGTTTCAAGTTGTGACAAGACATTAAGGTAGAGGTGATTTGCTTTCAAGATTTTATTAGCTTGGAGAAGTGGTTCTCAATTGTGGCTGTACATCAGGATCACCTGGGCAGCCTCTGCAACACAGGGGCCCAGACGCTGTCCAGACGCCACCCCGGACGCCGAGTCTGTATCTCTGCGTCGGGGTCCAGAACGCTATTTTGTAAAAGCTTACCAGATGGTTCTGGGGCAGAGTGGAGATTAAGAACTAGTTGCTTTGAGGTATCTGGAAAAACCCCAGACTTGAATGTCTTGGATCTATGATACATTAGCTAAAAATGGAAGCATTTGTTCCTCATTGTCATTGTCAACATTGTGATCAAAAGGAGGACCCTGGGAGCTACCCCAGCTTTTTTGCTGTTTTTATTTTTGTTAGCAGACTGAAAACTAGAATTTTTTTCCCTTGAAGATGCCCGCCACATTGTGGCTGGACCACCCCAGAGTTGGAAGGACATGAATAGGGGACAATTTTAAGTTTGTTGTAGGCAAGACTTTGAGGAAGCAGAGGCCAGCATCTGAGAGCAAGATGGGCCCTGTGAGTGACCTGGGCTCCCCGAGGGCAAGGGAACCTGCGGACTGGTGCCATTGGGCCCTGGCTATGCCCAGAGTCAGTGGGGGAGCTCTGTCAAAAACACACGTGCCTGGGCTCCCCCCTTAGCGGTTCTGATTCCTTGGGTCCGAGTGGGCTGGGAGCCTGTGCGTCAGTCAGTTACAGTCACTGTTCCTTTTGATGCCCGAATTGTCCTGTCTCTAACCAATGGGAGCCCTTTCGTGTCATCTCCTGTAGCAGCGTGGCCTGTTCATTTTTTATGACGTCCTTGCTCTTTGGGACGAGAAGAGATGACCAGTGTGCTGTTGTACACTCCCTCCCGAAGACCTGGATTCGGGCCTTCATTCCTTCAGGGGTGCCGGCTTCTTTTAGCGGAGAATAATCTTTAGAAACCACCACCTGGGTGCAGGGACATTCATTGCTACTGGGTTGCTAGGTCTTTTCAGTGGACAGGGCTAGGACATGTTTATTTTTTAAAGATTTTATTTGTTTATTTTCAGAGAGAGGGGAAGGGAGGGAGAAAGAGAGGGAAAGAAACAGCAATGTATGGTTGCCTCTCACATGGCCCTCACTGGGGACCTGGCCTGCAACCCAGGCATGTGCCCCGACTGGGAATCGAACTGGGATCCTTTGGTTCGCAGCCTGCGCTCAATCCACTGAGCTACACCAGCTAGGGCAGGACATGTTTATTTTTTGAAAGGAAAACTCATGAGATCATAATTAGGGCAGGTGGGGCTATTTCTTCCCAATTCTTCCCTCCTCATCCTTGTCACAACTTCCCCGTGGGTGTTGTATGTTGCCCCCTTGTATAGATTTTGGGCTTGGCCCCGTGACTTAGGCGCAAGTGGTAGTAATGCAAGTGGTGAGCTGAGGTGATAAGAGACATGACCAGCTTCTACCCATCCTCCTGGAATCCCCACCCTCCGCAGTGTGCCAGTAGCTATTGCTCGTTCAGCCTGAATCCCAGACCCAAAGCCTGAATTCCAGCCCAGCCTGGCCCAGCCCAAGGAGCCCGGCAGAGGTCGGCTGAACTGCACTCACTCCGCAGACCTACGAGCATGGCATAAACATTGTTGCTGTGTGATGGGCGGGGGGGGGGGGGGGGGGGGGGGGGGGGGGGTTACCGCATTATCTTGTAGAAACATGACCAACACAGTGTTGACAGTGTTGATCTTTCCATTCCCAATCTAGCATTACAGGGTTGTTAACTTACTTCCCCTGATTTTATGTGTTGTTTTTGATATTGACATTTTGATCCTAACGACAGTAAATAATTACTTTTTTTGTATTATTCCATCACATAATAGTGGTGGGATAATACCAAAAAGTAATTATTCAATGATGTTAGGATCAAATTGTATTATCCCATCTCAAAGTAGTTTTAAAATAACAATATCAATGTTACTATTAACCTGCCAACTACTGTTAAAGCTTAACATTTTTTTTGCAATTCTATTTGTCTACACTTCCTCTTCTTATTTTCTCTCCCTCCACTCCTACCACTGACCTACTACACCCAGGGAGTCCTCCCTCCTTCATTTCCCCCAAAGGCCTTTGCAAGCACCAGGGCAGAAAAGGAGGGTTACGCACACTTGGCTCTGGAGATCTGCTTCCTGAGAGACCCTGCTGTTATCCCTGTGCCTGGAAGTAGTAGATACTCAGTAAATGTGTGTTGAATGACTGAACGAGAGAAGTGCTGTAGCAGACGCTCTCTGGCTGTGCTCAGGCACACCGCCAGAGGGAGGGGCCCCAGTTAAGGGACGTGGTTACCAGGGTGCCTGTTTCGCGGTGTGACCACTGTCCCCAAAGCAAGGGTTTTGCCTGGTGAGCTCAGCCTTTGAAGACTCAGATTTCCAAACGCTGTTGATAACAGGGTAGAGCTGGCTTCTGCTCCTTTCTGCACGGGGCACTGTGAGAGCAGCATCCCAGGGCTTAGAGGAAGCCAGGCAGACGGTGAGTTAAGGATTGGCAGAGAGCAAGGAAAATGGAAGTTAGCAAATATGGAACCGTGACGGCCCTGTTCCCTGGTGACTCTAACAAGTGAAAATTTTTATCAGAAATTGGCGAGTTACCGCAGACCCAACGCTGCAGTATAATAGCTCACAGCTGTGTGTAACGTACAAAGCCGTGGCCTAGAACCCTCTCACCACGTGGTGGGTCGGGTGGGGGGAGCTGGGTGGGCTCCTCCCAGCCGGCTGGGGCGGGGCGGGGCCGGGGTGGGGCTGTACTGTGAGGGGCATGTCCGGAAGGGGCCCACCCGCAGCAGCCTCGTGAGAAGGCGCATTTTCAGGGCGGCACTTTGTTCCCACCAGCGCTCCCTACCAAACAGATCTGTCATTACGCCCAGCTCCCAGTCTGTGGGCTGGAAGGTCCAACAGTTTCTCAGAAGCCTGTTTAAATGTCAGCACTGTTTTTGTCATTAGTTTCAGCGTGGAGCAATATGAAGGGGAACTGCCGCTCTCAGCATGTGCTGCAAATGAGCTCGGTGTGCGTGCTGCTCAGCCCAGGGTGCCAGCCAGGCCGAGCTGGCAGCCCGCTGACCCTGCGCAGTGTGCCTAGGAGCACGGGCCGGATCCCACAAAGCTGGGGTCTCCTTTCCAGCTCGGACTCTGGACAAGTTACTGCTCACTCTCTCTGTGCTTCACTACCCTGGCGTGTAAAATGGGGGAAATCACGGTTTTTGCCTTCCGAAGGGCACGTAAGAACTGAGCTCAGTGCCTGCATGCAGTGAGTGCCCGGTAACCTGTGGCTGTTACTTCTCACCAGCACGAGTTTGAACAGGCTCCACGTGTTACCACGTGAGGGCGAGCTCAACAGAAAGTTCAGTGGTGGCCGTGTGGGAGCCGGTGGCCCAGAGCAGGCGGTGCTTTCGGTGGCACAGTGGTGAAGAGCACGGCACTTGGGATCCGTCAGACCTGAGTTCTCAGGCCGGCTGGCCGGCCCCGGGATGGTGGGGGGGCTGGGGTCTGATGCAGACTTGCTCCATCGTGTGCTGAGGGGCCTGTGGACACGGGACAGGGCGGCGTGCTCTGCCTTGGAGTTGGGGCATGGACCTGGAGCCTTGAAGGCTGAAAGGGACTGTATCTGGTGGGCGGTTTGGGGAACGGGAAGGCAGTTGGGACGGGCATTGCAGGCAGAGTGGCTGGCTCACTGAAAAGGCAGATAATCTGTTGAGTGAAACTACACACTACCTTTGGTGCTGGTGCTGGTGCCGGGGGAGGAGAAAAGCTGAGCCTGCCATTCTCATGATCCTCTGCTCCTCGAGGGCATTGCTGCTGGGATGCTGGTGTGTCAAAGGCTCGCCCGAAGTCAGCGTGTCATTTTCTTCCAACTGGCACTGGGAGCATGCAGGGTCCCGAGGACCTGGTGGGGGGGGTGTGTGTCCAGCGGGCCCGAGTGTGATGCACACGAACTGCGGTGGGTAGCAAATTCAGGAAGGCAAGAAGCTTTCCTACATGCCTCTGTTTGTTCCAGTCTTCTTGCTGCCCCCGCCTGCACTGCTCCATCCCCACTGCCAGACTTCCCAGGGGCCAGACCGGCCTTCGTGTCTGTCATTCACTCATCGGTCTCCTGTGCTACCTGCTGGAGAGACGAAGACGAAGGGGACATTGGCGCAATCCAGTGAGGGGCAGAATGCAAACAGTGGATGAGAAGTGTTTAGGGGCTGCAGGGGCGTCAAGGATGGGCAGGAGGCTGAGCTTGTTAGCTTTGGGGGTTCACTGAGGGACTTCAAAAGGGGAGTGGTATGACAGATTTGTATTTTAGGAAATTCGTCCTGACCAGCTGAGGCAGAGCCGACTGGAGTCAGGGAGACTGGGGAGCAGGCTTTGCCATGGCCCATGTGGCGCAAGGGTGGTAGGAACAGAGAGGAGGGGAGGGCCTGGTGCTGCCTGGCGATGAGGCTGCTGTGATGGAGACGAAGAAATGGGAGCGAGAGCAGTGGGATGTGTATTTGGGGAGTAGAGGGAAGAGCAGAGGTCAAGAAGGAGGCAGTGAAAGTGACCCCAGGGAGAGGAGGAGGCCCAGGGAAGTGTCCTGGAGGTCCAGCTGGGTGGTCTGCAATGTTTTGCCCGGGGAGGAGGGAGGCCAGAAGGGCTGGAGAGTGCTAATGATCTGGAAGACTCAAAAAGGGCTGAGGGACCAAAAGTCAAGCAGCGGACAAAGCAGAGGTTTGATGAGGAGCAGGGGAGCGAGAGGGAGGCCAGGGGCCGTGGAGGGAGAAGGGTTCAGAGTTCAGGGTTGTGGAGGCGGGGCATTGGTGACTGCTGGAAGGGGCGACGTTGGCTGTGCCTTTTTGGTGGCTGTGGTGGAGGGAAGGTAAAGGTCTTTCTGGGAGGAATTGAGGTGCTCTGTGACCCAGAGGTGAGAAGGTGCACTACCAGTTTAGTGACATCCCTAGAGATGACAGCAGAATGGGAGAAGAGAAGATAGTGATCCAGAGCTAAAGGCATAAGGACATCCTGGGGTTGAGAGCTAACAGCGACGTGGAGGGAGATGGAGGTGCCAGGAAGGAGTTGATTTCCCCCAGAAGAAGGCTACGAGGCAGGACCGGGAGCCTCCTGAGGTGAGGAACCAGCGTGTTACCAGTACCTGCCACTTGGGTTAAGGCACAGGCCAGGTGCTCAGTGTTGGTGGAAGGCAGGCATGGGGTGGTCTGGGTGGGCGTGCTGTCTTCATCCCTCCTCCTTACTGCGGCCCTGGAAGGAGCCTGGTATCTGAAGGGAAAGGCAGAGCCTGGAATGGAGAGGTAGGAGCATCATTCACAGATGCTTTGGGACATTGTCCAGATAGAGCTCGTCATGTCCCTTGGGGCACTGGCTCTAGAGGGATTTGGTTGCATCCCTTTCCTCATCAGAACTTGACCCTGGAGCGTGACCTGACCAGCATCTGCTGCCTGGCAGGGGGGCTAGCCTGCAGGAATGAAGACTACCCGCCGAAGTGGGCAGTTTCTTCTAGGCCACAGGCTGACTTGCTGCAGTTCAGGGAAACATTGCCTGTGGTTCAGGAACCTACCCTCTGGCCTTTTGTCTGGATGCTGTTGGCCTGCTCTGAGGAAGCGGGCATTCCAGAGGGCCGAGGTCAGTGTTGGATGTTGGACAAACCCTGTGTGTCTTTACTGCTCCTTGGAATCACAGCGCTGGGCCCTGGGAGAAGGCAAGAGCTTTGCCAGCAGGCAGTTATTTGTAAAGAGATCGGTTTCGCTGACATCATTAAAACCCTTCTCTCGGGTCACATGCTGGCAGTTTTCTTAGACCATTCCCTCCACTGCCCCAGCCTGGCCTAAGTACTGCCCCCTCTCCGATCACGTCTCCCCAGGGGCAGTTCTGTCCCCCAGCCTCCTCTCCGCATCCAGAGACATCTTTCTAAAGCCAGAGTCTGACCACTTCCCTGTCCTGCCCCATGCCCTCCGAGGCTCCCCACTGCTCTGGGTATGCAGACCCGCCCGCCAGACTCTGCCTGGTAGGCCAGCTACAGCCCTCCTGGCCTCCAGGGCCCTAGCTCCCCACAGCGCCTTCCCACGTGCTGTGTCCTCAGCCTGGAATGCTCTTCTCTCCCCTCACACAGCCACTCCTTGTCCCTCAGGAGTGAGCAGCTTAGAGCCCCAGGGGAGTGCAGGTTCCCTCGTGATGCCTCCCACCGCACCACCCACTGCTTCTTCAGTGGAGCTCTTTTCACCATCGTGCTGAAATGTCCTGACGTTTAAAAGTTGAATAATTACTTTGTGTCAAGTGTGTCTCCCCACTAGATTATAAACTCCATTGACACAGGGGTCCCATTCCCCA
This sequence comes from Micronycteris hirsuta, assembly GCA_004026765.1. Lineage (NCBI taxonomy): Eukaryota > Metazoa > Chordata > Mammalia > Chiroptera > Phyllostomidae > Micronycteris > Micronycteris hirsuta. The sequence continues at coordinate 73,010 of PVJI01006133.1, forward strand.
CATATCCGGGGACCCAGTGCCGAGCCGGATGTTGCTTGTTCACTGCATTTAGGATGTAGTAGCAGTAGTAGTAGCAATACTGAGTCCTCTGGACTTTGGTGCTGCTCTGCTCCCTTTGTTAAAAACACTGAGTTAGGTAGTGAGGGCACGGGCCAGGTGCCCCCCTCCCCCCGTTGGGCCACGGCCTGGGCGGGATCGTGGCTGCTGGCCTAACGCTCGGAGCTGATGTTAGTGCCGGAAGCCTGAGCTCTTTCATCTGTTACTGCTCTGAGTTTGCGTTTGCTTTTTGCTTCTTATTTCCTAGTAACCGCTGTATCCATTATGACAACTTCTTGTGATGATAAAAGCGAAGTGGAAAGGGGCTTCTTCCAGCTCGATTCATGATGGAAGCCGAGGTTGGAGACCCTCTCTGGGCGGGGGGAGGAGGGGTTGGCGGGCCGGATGGGGCAGGAGTCGGCCGGCCTGGGCTGCAGACATAGGTCAGCAGCACGTTTGATTCGATGGAACCAACTTTGCAACCTCCAGACTCATTTTTTTCTCCCTTCTTGAGTGTGGATATGACATTAGTTCTGGTTAGAAACCAAATTTCCTTTTAAATGAATTAATAACACAAAACAGAACCTTTGGTAAACAGCTCTTTTTGTCTGTGAGGACTTGGCAGCTGGTTGTGATTTTTGTCTGCGAGGAAACAGGGTCGTTTGGGCCCTGGTGGCCGGTGCAACTGCCTGATTGCAGGCAGTTTGGAGCGGTGGGAGGATCCTGAGCTTTCGAGGCAGGAAGGTCTGCGTTTGCAACCTGGCTCTGCTGCTCTCTGGCTCTGGGATCCTGGCAAGCGCCTTCGCCTCCCAGGGCCTCCGTGTCCTTATCTGTAAGACAGAAATGTTACCGCTCTCATGTGCCGTGATGGTCACAGGAGATTGTGTAGGCTGACGGCCTGGCCCACGGCAGAAACTGCCAAGTCCAGTGGAGAAAGGCCCCAGGGGAGACCTTTGCTGTCACAACTGTGTCTCTTAGTCCAGTCACAGAGTCTGGCCCACTGAGAGATCAATGCTTGTCAATACTCGCTGAAGGAATGAGAGGCAGGCAGAACGGCATTTCTTTCTGTAAGGCCCACGGCTTACGAGCTTGGCTCTGGAGTGAGAAGGCCCTATGTTTGCATCTGTGTCAAGTCACTTAACGTCTCAAGGCCTCAGCGTCCACATGTGTCAGACGGAGGTGATAGTGTGACTGCCCCCAAAAACTGGACATGAGGACTGCCTGAGATTTGTTTTCAGCTTTTGTGAGGTATGATTGACATGTAATAAACCACATGTAAATAAAGCCAACGATATGATGAGTTTGACTGTGTGCATATACCTGTGAAACCATCAAATCAAGATACTAAACATGCCTGTCACTCAAAAAATACCCTCATGCTCCTCGCAGTCCCCCCCCAGCTCCCTCCACTGTCCTGAAATGCGCTCCTTGAAGCTAGTCCTTGAAATGCGCTCTCCTGCTTCAGAACTGTTGTGACTGTCCCTTCATTTTCCTGTATGAATTTTAAAATCAGCTTGTTAAGTTTATGAAAAGCCTGACAGGTTGCTGATTGTGCTGACATTGAATCTGTGGATCCGTTTGGGGAGAACTGGCCTCTCGACTGTGTTGAGCCAGCTCAGCCGCGCACCGGCCTGTGTCTCTGTGCGCTCAGCTCCTTTAGTTTACTTCGGGATGCTGCGCAGCTTTCAGCGCGCAGAACTCACACATCTCTCGTCAGATTTGTTCCTAAGTGTTTTCTTTTCTCTGCTGTTATACATGTTATTTTATTTACGTTAAATTCCACTTTCTCATCACCAGTTAATAGAAATATGACTTATTTCTTAAAATTGACCTTGTATTCTACAGCTTTGCTAAACTCACTTATTCTAGTAGATTTTTTGTAGATTCTGTAGGGTTTTCTACACAGATGATGACATCCCTGTGAATAATAAGTCTTCTTCCTTTCTTTTTTCCCGATCAGTCTACCTAAGGTTGTTGATTTTATTGAGGTCAAAAAAAAGTTTTGGTTCCATTGATTCTTTTCTGTTGATTTTCTGTTTTCTAATCCATTGATTTCTGTTCATATTTTTAATAATTTCCTTTCTTCTGCTTACTTTGAGTTTAATTTGCTCTTCTAGTTTCTTAAAGTAGAAGCTGAGGTCAGTAATCTGAGACCTTTCTTCACTTCCCATGGAGGCATCTGGTGTTAGAGATTTCCTTCCAAGCATTGCTTTCACTCCCCCGCGCCCGTTTTGGTATTTGGAGGATTTCGTTTCCATTCAGTTCAAAATGCTTTTTAACTTTCCGTTTGATTTTTTTTGACCCATGAATTATGTAGAAATTTGTTATTTTGTTTCCAAATATTTGGGGATTTTCTAAGTATTTTGTGCCTTTGATTTCTAATTATGTTTTGGTTAGAGAACATACTTTGTACAAGGTGAATTATTTTAAATTTATTGAGATTTATGTTATGGTACAGAACATGGTCAATATTGGTTAAGTTCTGAGTGAACTTGAAAAAGATGTGTGTTCTGTTGTCTTGCACAGTGTTCTATAAGTATAATTTAGGTCAGGTTGGTTCATAGTGTCATCAAAGTCATCTGTATCCTGGTTTGTACTTATTTGTTCTATTGACTATTGAGAGGAGAATATTGAACTCTTCCACTGTAATTGTAGATTTGTTGAATTTTCCTTTAAGTTCTATCAGTTTTTGCTTCATGAATTTTGAAATTCTGTTACTAGCTGCATAAACATTTATAATTGTTATGTCTCCCTATTGAATTTACCCTTTAGCATTATGAAATGACCTGCCTTATCCCTGGCAATATTCTGTGCTGTGAAATTCACTTTGTTAGAGAATGTAGCCATTCTTCTTCTCTTCGGCGTTAGCATGTGCTATGATCTGAATGTTTGTGTCCCTCCTGAATCCGCACATTGAGATCCTGACTCCCACGGTGATGGTGTTAGGACAGGGGGCCTGTGGGCAGAGCTCTCATGATTGGGATTAGAGACCGTATCAAAGAGACTGCAGAACACGGCTCATTCCCTTCCCCGTGTGAGGACGCAGCGAGAGGACCCTGTCCGCAAACCAGGAACTGGGCCCTGAGCAGACACTGAGTCTGCCAGCATGTTGACCTTGGACTTCCCAGCCTTCAGAGCTATGAGAAACGCATTTCTGTCCTTTGAAAACCACTGCATTTACGGAGTTTTTGTCCCAGCAGTCTGAGTGGACTAAGAGACAGAACGCTATGTATTTTTCATCCTTTTACTTTCAACCTATTCGTATCTTTATACTTAGAGTGTGTTTGTTGTAGGCAGCATATAGGTGATTCCTGCATTTTCATCCAGTGTAACAATTTCTGCTTTTTAATTGGGGTACTTAGACTATATTTAACGTGACGATTGGTTGGATTCGAATCTGGTTTTTGTTTCCCTTTTTCTCTCTCTTGACTTCTTTTAAAGTAATTGAGCAAAATAATTTCACGACTTTATTTTATCTCTTTTATTGGCTAACTGGCTCTATTTCCTTCAGTGATTGGTTGGGGGTTTATAGCATACACACATCTGTAACATGTCATAGGCCACTCCAAGTGACCGTACAGCGTGTGCGTGTGTGATGTCAGAACCCCACAGCAGCGTTCTTCTGGTCACCTCGCTCCCACTCTGTGGGGTGTCGTTGTCGTGCGTTCCACTTCTGCATGTGCGGTCGTCTCCACAAGACACCGCTTATTGCACTCGCGTGGAGTGATTATCTGTTAAAGTCAATTACCTTTCAAAGAGGTTTTTTAAAAGTACATATACTAGTAAAGTACACAGATATTAAGGGTACAACTAGTGCATTTTTACAGAGTGAACCAACCATATACGTGCCCGTGGACCAAGATGCAGAACACGCCGGCACCCTGGAAGCCTGCCGCGTGCCCCCTCCACGTCATTAACTACCCACGAGCATACTCACTGTTCCGACTTCTGTCACGATTGGTAGTTTTGTCTATACTTGAACTTCATCTAAATGGAACCATATTATGTATACGTTTTGTCTATTTTTGAAATTTTACATTAAGCGTATTGGGGTGACATTGGTTAATAACTGACTGTTTTCACTCACATTGTGTGCGTGAGAGCTGCCTTGCTTCGTGTGGAGCGCGAGTCTCACCCTTTTCCTTTTGGCACAGCGCTCCCCTCCTGGTGTGAACAGACCGGGTTTTGTCTGTCTTTCCCAGTGCTGCCGGACACTTCGGTTGTTTCCTGTGTAAGGCCATTATGAATAACGCTGCCACAGACATCCTCAAACATTTTGTTGGGCGTAAACCCTGACTTCCCTTGAGTATAATATCCAGGAGTGAAATTGCTTGGTCATAAGGAATGTGTACGCTCAGCTTAGTAGACAGTAGCAGACTGTTTTTCAGAAGCTGTTGTACCAACTGATACCCCCGTCAGCAGGGCGTGGGAGTGTCGGCAGGCCCCGGTCTGTGCCAGCGCTTGGTGTTGTCCGAGGACCAAACACTAGTGGCTCAGAGCTCCGCTTCCCATCGCCCTGGCGCTTGGGCCTCCCATCCGAGCGCTTCGCTGGCTCTCTGGTATCTTCAAAGAGCCAGGGGTTTGTTGTTGTTACTTTATCCAGTTTATCGTTAATTCGATACTAGTTACTTTGTCAAAGACAGAATCAAAAGCCTCTTTCTTTATTTTGAAAATGATCTTTTGTGGGAAAAAGTTCTTTTTCTCTAATTAAGGCATCATTCTACTCTGAAAGTGTGTAGGGTGGCACCGGGTGCTAGAACATGCATCTGGGTGGTGACAGTTTCATTGTCCCGGCATTGTGTTGTCTGGCGCGCTGTCTCTGAAAGGAGTCTGTGAAGGCGTGCCCTCGCTGGACGCTCGTGTGTGTCTCTCTGTGTTCACGCCGGTCCTAGCGTGAGTCAGGAAATGTCAAATGGGAAGGGTGCAATGCCGCTCACATATCCTCGGTCTCACTTTTGTTTTTGTTTCTGTTTCTTATTTTTTAATTACCGCATGTTTGATCTCCACCTTTTTCTTTTTTAATTAAATTTATTGGGATGACATTGCTTAATAAAATTATGTAGGTTTCATGGTCCAGTGATAGGATTCTTAGTGAATGATCACGTGACATCTGGGAGGGGAAGGACACGCCCTGCCCAGAGAGTCACAGGGGAAGAGAACTTACTGGGGAGAAGAAGGCTTCACTTGGAAAGGCTGGAAATTTTCCAAAATATGGATTTCCTTCCACGCAAAAACCTTGGTTTGAAATCCCCTTCAAAATTGCTCAATGCATTGCTGTGCAGAAGAGGTCTCTCTGACAGGAGGGGACTTGGCGAAGCCGCATAGCTAGGACCTGACTTAGCTGAGCTGTGGCTCGGGGGAGAGGAAGGAGATGAAAACCAGTCCCCGTGTCAAATGATGACATTTCCAGAATCGCTGACCTGTGTTCTGTATTTTAAAGGAGGTCGTGGAGAGAGCAGCAGCTGTGCCCTTTCTTTTGAAGCTCATTGCGCAGACTGCCCGCGGTGGCCTCGCCTGCCCGCTCCTGCTGGGGTCTGTCACCTGCATGCTGTCAGCGTTCAGGAGGAGTTCTCGTAGTTCAGGCTCCTTTGGGAAACTTTTAAGTCTTCAAAGTGGCAAACAGTTTCTTTGCCAAGCTAAATTTTGACTGAAAGGAATGTCAAGGCTATCTGTGTACAGATGGAACATCTGCTTTGTCTGGCAACACATCTGGTTCTGGAGGTTCGATGAAGCAAGAGGCCCTGCCTGCTGCTGTGGCTGGGCTTTTCTGTGCCAGCGTGCATTGCTGTCAGCGACGGCAGTGGTCCCCAAAGCCCGCAGCTTCATCAGCGCTGGGGCCTCGGGTGACCGCGCTCTCCGGGGGCTTTGCTAGGAAATGGAGCAGAACACACAGTCGCTTCAGCGCCTGGGAGCTCACTGGCTCTCCAGAGGTCAAGTCTCGAAGAGCTTGCCTGAACTTCACAGTGAAGTTCTACCCCCTCCCTTTTTTTTTTTTAAGCAAAGCAAAACACCCAAAACAGAAAGAGGAATTCATTCATGACTTGGCTTACTTACTAGATATTTTTGGCCATGTGAATGAGGTAAATCTTTCAACTCACCATTATAGATGGTTCCGAAAAATGGGACGTTTTGGCCACGCTGCCTGCTAAGAGGAGACTGGGCTAGATGCGGCTGAAAACCCTGTGCTGCTGGAAGAAACGTTCGCACGGCCTGGGAGTGGCAGAGTCGTGCTGAGCCTCAGCGACAGGCATCTGGAGACACCTGGAAACACTGCCCTTCTCTTTGGAAGGCTGCCTGTGCTCGGTGAGACAGGCAGAGGGAGCGTGGATTTACGATCCTTCCTCGGGGAAAACTCATCAGTGATGGAGACCCTGACCTTGCTTTTGTCTTTGGCTTGAGAGAAAAGAAGAGGACACGGGGCGGATTCAGCAGGAAAACTCTTGGAGAATACAGCTGGTGCTTGACATCTGACACTCCCTGCCTCTTGTGAGTGGGCTTTTGGAGTGATGACCTGGTGGGCCGCTGCCTGCCTTTGGGACGCAGGGTTTTCAGCATCTGTTGGAAGACCAAGAAGTCAAGTTGACTGAACGTCAAGGTATCAAGTGTCAAGAAGCATCGTGTGTGTCGAGGAGTGTTTCACAATTTCAGCTTTATATTCAGCAATAACAGTAATTCTAACTGTCTATTGAGTGCTTCTGTGTCAGTCACTATTCTAATAATTTTACATGGACTGAACTGTTGAATATTCATTACAGTCGTAAAGGGAAGGCATTTTTATCACTCTCATTTTCAAATGAGAGACCGAGGCCGGAGAGGTTAACCAGCCTGCCCCAGGCGGGTCGGCGGCAGAGCCGGATTCCACGTCAGCCCCCGGGAGCGGCCTCCCACGCTGGGCCCTTGCCGTGGTTCCTGTTTGCTCCTGTTGGCACAGTTTGGATTGCTTTTGATTCTTTTTAGGAAGTTGGTGTTAATTTTTCTTTTTTGCTTGAAAAAATAGGATAGAGAGAGATAGTCTCTGAAAAGATTTTCTTTTCATTTAGATTTAATGTTAAGATAAATTGTGTACAGAGTTTCACGTAATTTTTCAACGAATGTTTCACTGAGATGGGAGCCCATGACTTTTATTGGATTCCGAAGGACCCTGAAACTCCAGGGCCGTGGCCACGTCTGGTGCGTTGTCTCTCAGATGCTGGGTGTGGTGCTGGGCACAGAGTATTTGCTCAGTACATTTTCGTTGACTCACTGAATAAAAAGTTACTGTGCTTAAAGAATTGTACTTTCACTCTCTGGAAAACTCACTTTTTCTAATCACTTTACGTCCTGCTAATTGTACAGAGTACCACTCATTCATCAGCAACTAGTCATTCAGTGTAAGCTGCAGCTAGGCACTCAGGAGCTGGTCTTACAAAGGCAAACAGATTAGCTTCTTAGGTTTTGTCCTCTAGTCTAGAGAGTGAAGACAGACAGTTCAACAAGCTCTGCAACGAGGAACAGTCCAGGGAGTTACGTGTGCACGTAGGAGCACAGTGGGGTCTGGGCAGTGGTGGGGCTTCAGGAGCGAACACACCGTTCCATGTGGCGGGGTCACGCACAAAGAGGCTGGGCAACCGGGTGGCTGGTGGAGGAATGCAGATGACGTCAGCAGGGTGGGGTGGGGCTCTTGGAGAATTTGGTTTTGCATGTGTTGAATTTGAGGTGCCTGTGAGACACCACATGAGATGCCCAGTGCCAGAAGCATGGCTGCAAATAGAATATTTCTTTCTGGGATTCTGTGGGCATTATCTGCATGCCCTTCAGCAGAGCTGGGGCTGCTTAGGAGCAGCAAATGCTGATCCTGGCTCTGTCCAGAGGAGCTGCTGATCCCCGTGCTGTCTGGAGGAGAACCCCTGGGTTTGTGAAGGGATCCTGGGGGCAGATTTGCCACTAGAGACTCATTAGTGGCCAAAGTGTTGGGATATTAGTGGGATCTGGGAAAAAAACAGCTGAAGGGGCAGCCTTGAGAGAAATGGCCTCAGTGAAAACCAGAGCAGCCAGAATGGGGTGACCTTGAGAGGAGAGGAGCATCTTGGGTAGGATCCTGGTTTCCTAGAACCCTCCAGAAAGGAAGAGGAAGAGTCAGGGCTCAAACACCTAATCTTTGGGGAGGTTGTGTGGCACCTCGGTTAGTATGGGAGTTTGGACAGAGCTGAGTTTGAGATTCCGCTCCACCACAAACTAGCTGTGTGAGTTTGGGCAGGTTCCTTAACGTCTCTAAATCTTTGTCATCTCATCTGGGACAGAGCGGTGACAATAGCACCTCCTTCATAGGGCTGTTGGGGAGAGTCATGTGATAACACACTTAAATCCCCGCTTAACACTCTGGCTGGAGAATACTGTAAGTGGCTGCCACTGCCTGACCTTCTCTTTCTCTCTTCTTCCCTTGGTTGGTGCCGTTTCGCCCACAGATGCCTCGCTGAGACGGATGTAACCTGGTCTTGGATCTCGAATCCGAGTCTCCATGGAGTTAGGAAGGCCAGGGCATTCTCTGCAGTCTCTCACACACACAACCGTGTGCTGTGGCAACGCCTTTGCAGACTCCCCCTAGGGGATCCATGACACGGAGTGCAGGGAGCCACAGAGACTTCATGGAAAGGGAGCCTTGGGACCTCATTAACAGCTTTGTCTTTGAATCCTCACTCAAGGATATGTTTATTGATTCTTTTTAAAGAGAGAGGAAGGGGGAGAGAGAAACATCGACTGGTTCCCATACGCACCACGAGCGGAGATCAAACCCTCATCTCTTTGGTGTATGAGACGATGCTCCAACCAACCGAGCCACCCAGACAGGGCCACGTGGATGGATTTGACAGGCACAATAGGCATCCCTGTTCTTAAAATGCCTATCAGATATGCCGTCAGTGTGGGCCCCTCGGCTGATTTCCGCCCCTTCTAGCTTTCCCAGCTCTTCGTTCCCCTCGCAGGGCCCCCCATCGCCCTGCACTGGGCAGAGCAGTTCAGATCCCCCGGCGCCCACAGCCTAGCGTGCGTCTCAAGTCCATGCAGGTACCAGTGGGACAGAGCGGCCTCCACCTGACACGGCCGCCCGTGTTGTAAATGCCCCTTTGGCAGGGGCGGTGGAAAGGTTCGATTTCATTATTATTTTTATACTATTTTTATTGATGGTCACAGATGCTGCTGTGCTCTAGGCTCTAGGGAAAGAGGTGGCAGTTGAAATCTACTGAGGGGGTTGGGTAGAGAGCACGGGTTTTGGTGCATGGCCAAAATCCACCTGGGCTGAAACTTTGGCCTTGCCACTTATTGGCCTGTGGCCTCCTGCAATTCTCTTCTTTTTTAAAGATCTTGTTTATTTATTTATTTATATTTAGAGAGAGGGGGAGGGAGGGAGGAAGGGAGGGGGAGAAATACCAATGTGTGCTTGCCCTTCACATGTCCCCAGTTAGGGACCCAGCCCGAAACCCAGGCATGTGCCCTTACCAGGAATTGAACTGGCGACCCTTTGGTTCCCAGGCCACCACTTCATCCACTGAGCCACACCAGCCAGGGCAGCTTTCCCTTCTTGAAAGCTCCGTGCCCTGTTACAAATGTCCCTCAGGGTGCCTGTGGGGTGGGATACCATCTTAATCTACACCCACTCTCCCCACTTCCCAGAAGGATCAGCGCCCCTGGCCCTGATTTTGTTAAAATTAAATTGCTAACCCCTCTAAGCAAAGCAGGACAGCAAAGCTGCACATCAGGCATGTCAATAGATTCTAGAATCTCTCAGAGTTGGAAGCCATGACCCTGGTCTGTGGTTCCTGGCTCCTGACTCTTCGAGGAGGTCTCTGGATTCCTGCTTCACCGACTTCCCCGAGAGGGGCTTTCCAAGCTTGGCCTCCACCAGGCTCTGCCTGCCCTCTTCCCCGTGCCGTTCCCTCACCGAGGCCACCCAGGCCGACACGCTGTGCGAACAGAATGTGGGAAACCAGGTGAGTCGGGATGTTTTTGTTTCAAGTAACAGAAACAGCTCCAGCCAGCTTGACAAGAGCGTAATCTGCCAGCAGAAAGGGGACTTTACTCTAAGCCTCAAGGGGTGTCTTGTGGAAACTAGAAGTGAACAGAGGCTGGAATACAGGCCCGGAAGCCTGGCCAGACACTAGTCTTTCATTTCTCTCCTGTGACCTTCCTCACGTCTCTTTCCTGGGCTTCCACACCGGCCTCCTCTGACTCCCTGGTAGGCAAGGCGGCCACGAGATGGCTGGCCGGGCTTCTACGCCCAGGGGGCTGAATCTCTTTCCCTCCGTCTAGGCTCCAACTTTGCACACAAGGAGCTGTTAATGGTCCGGTGGGGTCAGGTTCACGTCATTCAAGGTGACTCCTCTGTGATGAGGTTTAGGGGAAGGTGTAGCTCCTGGAGAAGCTGGAATGGTCAACACCTGGGCAAACACTCTCAAAATGCAAGTGATGGGGAGCCAGCGCCCCCTTGTCCTAATACATCATTTGCCTCTTGGGAACCTCTGGCTCTGAGACCCCCATCTGCTCCAGTCAGTGCCATTCATGTTCCTGTCGTGCAGACCCCTGCACAGAACCCACCCATGCGGGCCGGCTTGGTGAGCGGGTGCGGCTTCCTGAACATGCGGCAGCGCACGGCCGAGGGCGGTGGGGGGCCGCCTGGCTGCTAGAAAGGGAGCCTCACATAGTCACTGAGGATGAACCGGGAGTCCCTTGTGTCGGAGCTCATCTGCATTAGTGACTCTTCCTGAGGTCCCTGCTGTGCGACTCCTTGAGGGACGCGTGTTGGCCTCTGGAGGGCCGCAGGCAGCCAGTGGCCCTCCGGGTTCTTGCAGGCCTCCCTGGAGGGGAGGAGTCCCAGAGCCACCTCGGTTCCCTCCCCTGGGAGAGTGGCCAGGAGGAGGCTCTGCCTTGGCTGGGCGAGGAGGGTCCGTGCCCTGGTGGCTGGTGATGTACGTGGAAGTCCCTTCCTGTAGACACTTAGAGCTCAGGCGGCGTGTTAGACAAATGATATCTCTAACTGGAAAAAAAATCTAACTGCATTTAAAATCTTTTATTTATCTCTGACTGATACTTAAAAAGCCATTTTGACTAGGTCTGTACCCGTGTGCCGTCGAGATAGTTAGACTGACTCTCCCTCCTACCCCAAGATGTCTAAAAAAATAAATGCTGTTCAGTGTGACTTTATATGCCAAGGTTTAGTCTGAATGTCGGAGCATAAAAATGGGGCTGTGTGTAACAGACTAGCAGGCCGTCCTCCACCCTCTGGCCTCCCTCACAGAGTGGTCCCGGGGCCCCTTCCTGCCTGCAGATACGGGGGGTTGCCTCATTGGCATGTCAGTAAAAGGGAGGCGAAGCCAGGTGATTTTATGATCCGTAAATGCGAGCACCAGACGCACCCCGAAACTCACCAGTGTTTGCTTGTCGTCACAAATAGCCTGCGTTGTTTGCCTTCCGACTAGACTGGCGGACAGGCAGGGCCAACCAGGGCGCGGGGGGCTCCGGAGCCCTGGCTTTCTTGGCAAATGAGAGTTTAAAGCAAACTTTAAATTTATGGCTGAAGGTCATTTCTTTCTCTCGAATGTAGGTTTTGAGAGTTTGAGTCTCTATATGTAGATCAGCTTTTCCTCCAGTGGAAAATGTGAGGTTCTGGGGTAAAACCTACTCATAAAAAGGGTTGTGATCTCTCCCTGTCTTTCCTCCCCCCTCTGCATTGTGGCTAAACTTTTTGGAGAGGGCAAGCCTCTCAGAATGTGCCCGGACACCTCCCTGTGCAGCCTCGCCCCACTTTGTAGAGCACAGCCCCGCTCCCCGGCCACCCTTCCCTCCTCTTGGTCCTGGAGCACTCAGGGCCAACCCCTGCCTGCATCCCCACATGTCCCTTTCATACCCCAGGTGAGCCTGCAAGGTGACGGTGAGACTGTGGTGGCTCTGGGCCACTGCCCTGTGATGTGGGGGTGGTCAGAGTGGGACTGAGCAGTCTCAGCTGCAGATACATAGGTCAAGGTTTAGGTAGCCCTCGAAGTCGGAGCGGCATCTGGAGGAAGGCTGATGTACAAGGGCCAGATTCGAATGCGCCGTAATTGGAGGAGATAGTCCTCCCGGTCATCCTCACATGCCTTGCGGAAGCATTCCCGGGCCTGCTTGGAATGGTGGCTTTTGTACTTAATAGCCAGTCATCTCGCACGTATTGACTATGCAAGAGGCTCCCTGCCTGGTGTTTCTGGGACACAGGGATAAATGAGGAATCCCTGGTCCAAAGGGAAAGGTAAGAAATTTCTATAAATAATCACAAGGGCCACACTGAAGGGGACAGACTAAGTACTGTGCGGGAGGGAGGGAAGCCAATACTTCCAGCCAGGGGCAACGGGCAAAGTATCCTGTTTGCTTGTGGCCTGGAAAGATTGGGATGATTCAGGCACAAGAAAGGGCATTCCAGGTGGAGGGAACAGCTTGAACAAGTAAGGCAGTTGGGAAGAACGTGGCCATGGACAGGGACCAGGGAGCAGATCAGTCTGGCGAGAGCAGAGGAGAGGTGGAGGGCAGAGTGGAAAACCAGACGAGAGCATAGAGTGGCCCCGTTGTGGAGGTCTAGAACGTCAGGCCCAGGCCTCGGGGACTTGCAGCTACAGGCCCTGGCAGAGCTGTGCTTCTTTCGAGGAGCTGAGCAAGGAGCATCCAAAACCCTGCAGGCCCCACGGCTACAGTGTGCCCCAAACCAAACCTATGGCTCTTTTTAAAAAAGACTGTATTTATTTCTTTTTAGAGAGGGGAAGGGTGGGAGAAAGAGAGGGAGAGAAACATCAATGTGTGGTTGCCTCTCACATGCCCCCTACTGGGGACCTGGCCCGCAACCCAGGCATGTGCCCCGACCGGGAATCCGACTGGCGACCCTTTGATTCATAGTCTGGCACTCAGTCCACTGAGCCCCAGCTGCCCGGGTCCTATGATCCTTTCCCAAAGTCCTGCTGTGGTCTCCCACCCCTGGAATGGCAAAAAATTTGGTGCGCCATCAGCGACTCCTCTTTTTCCCGCGTTCCCTACTCCTAGTCGGTCCCTGCCCCCGTCTCCCCTTCTTCCACTTCTCCGTGTCCCCAGTGCCACCTCCTCACTCAAGCTGCCCTCTTACTTCCCCTGAGTCTATATGCTTATCTCCCAGCGGGCGTCACTGCAGCCACTCTGCCCCATCCTACTCTGTCACCCGCCCTGCCGTTTTCAAATCTCTATCCATATCGCCGAGCTTCAGAATTTCCACCGGCTTCCCCAGGGTCAGTTCCAAGTCTTTAAGGTGGGTGAGCAGGTCTTGTGAGATCTGGTGCGTCCCTGTCTCCCCAGCCCTTCTTCTGGCCCTTCCCACTCACTCCTCAGCTTCACCTCCTCCGACTTCCTCGCAGGTTCTTGGGCCTGCCTCCAGGCCTGCGCACTTGCTGTTTTCTGCCTGGCTTCCGAGCCCCCTGTGCCCCTGCTCTCCGTGTGACCTGGCTCACCCCTAGGCCCCTGCTCCTTGGCTAAACCAGCCCCATTGCACTCTCTCTTTGCACTCTGAGCTTGTCCTCAGGCACTTAGTAACATGTTCTACGGTGACGTGTATCTTCTCCCCTGGAAGGCAAGTGCCCTGTTCCCTGCTCTGTCCCCCGAGCCTTGCACAGTGCCTGGCACAGAGGAGGGACTCTGCAAAGGCTGGCTGGGCGTCACTGGTTCGATGGGGCTGGAGACCGAGTGGAGGAGCTGGCCTGGCCTGAGGTTGGGCTCGAAGCCATGGCCTCACAAGGTGGTTTCACACCATCAGAGGCTAGTGGCTCCCGTGTCTGAAAGGCTTCTCACACTTTTAATTTAAATAAGTATCCCTGTATAGATCAAACATTTGAAAGGTTGGTTTTTCCTTCTAGCCTTTCAGGAGAGGAAACAGCTTTCCAGAACGAGACACCCCTCCTGGCCTGCATGTGCACCAGCCGTCTGCGGTCACCGACAGGTGGTTCGACTGTCAGAACAGCCAGCGCCCCTGTGATACATCCCACTGGGTAGCCATTGCTGGGACTTATCAAAAGTCTGGCTTTTTTTTTCCTGGAAATCTTGCTCTGTCCAGGGCTTCAAGCTGCTCGTGATCAAAAACCAAGTGACTCAGGGTGGGGGAAGACTCTTTGAGAGGGATGCGTTGAAGGAACTGCTATTTTGATGAATAAAGGCGCCCTCCTGCAGCTCCGCCTTGCTCTAGACTGCTGTCAGGCCTGACTGCAGGGAGGGGACATCCTGGAGACCTTGTGCCCCTCCAGGCTCACCAGTTTCTATGCACCCCGCCTCCCCACCATGCCGTTCGCCTTTTGTGAGTGAAGTCTCTCTACATCCTGGCCCCTGTCTGGTTATCATACTTAATACCTAGTTTCCCTCTGGGGCCTTTTTATATTAAAAGCTCAGGCTCTGGTGTCTGCCACTTACTCCTTAGATGAACTTGCACAAATTATTTCATCTCTGCGGGCCTCCATTTTCCCATCTGTAAAACAGAACAGTAAAATACATTGCATGGTCTGTCTTTGAGTTTAAGCAAAGTAGAGAAAAGGACACTGCGTGGCACCTGGGACGTGGGAAACACGCAGTGACTTTTAGTTCCTTCCCTGTCTGTCTGTCCGTTTTGTGACCCCTGTAGTGCCATCTGCTTTGTAGCTACTGAGGCAGTATTACTCAAAATGCTGGTGGGGAGTTGTGGTGATAATGCTTGGCCAGGCTGAGAGTACAGTGGTTAAGAGCCTGGGCTTTGGAGTCACGGAAACCTGGATTTGAGTCCCTGTTTTGTCACTTACTTGCTGTGTGACCTTGGGCGAGTTACTTATCCTCTCTGAATCTCGATTTTGCTTATGTGTGAACTGGAGACAACAGCCCTTCCTGATAGACGTCATCCTTAAAAGATTAAGTGGTAGGATATAAGAAAAATGTTTGGCCTAGTGCCTGGCACAAAGTAAGCCTGCTGTTAGCTGATGATGATGATGACGATGATGACGATGACAGTGATGATTACTCTCAGCCTGGACACAGGACTGAGCCTGTCTGGAAGGACCTGCTCGCCTCGCAGAGCGAGAAGGAACGCGGGGCAGGTGCATGGCTGTCTCAGCGTGTTCCCCCTGTGTTCTCCTCTTCCTCGCTGGGGAGGTCTGGGGCCATAGGGTTTGGGCTCAGCCTCCCCAGGTGGGTCCCACGTATAAGGTGACTAGTGCTTCCTCGTTGGTGCCTGGCCAGCCTTTCGTGTCTGCTCCTGGCGTGCCTTTTGTTGGGAGTGCCAACGGTCCTGTGTGCTGCCCATTCATCTCTCTCTCCGGGCTCTTCTCCTGCCCTGGACAGCTTGCTGTCCGCAGTGGGGCCCTCACGCCCATCCCCCTGCCTCGCTCCACCTGGAGGTGCCTCTCTACGGCATCCCCGCCTCAGAAGGCAGGCTGATCCCGTCTGGAAGTTAATCCTTCTGCCTTGGAGCACCTTTCTCTTTCTTCTCTCTCTCTCTTTTCTGTGCTTCTTTCTCTCCTCCCTCCCTTTTCCTCTCCCCTTTCTCCTGCCCCCTCCCCTCCTCTCTCTCTGGAACCTGAGCTTTCAATAGCCAATGGTCATTGGTGTTGCCCTTTACCAGACCCCGTCTGACTCCTGCCTCACCAGAGTGGCATGTCCACTCCGTCGCTGTGGGAGAGTGTGGTGCCCTGAAGCCCGACCCCTCCTTGACCGTGTCCCTTGGACTCAGCCTCGCCATTCCCCCTCAGAACACTGGGAGAAAGAAAATGGCTGTAGGCATGCAGTGTCCAGGGACAGGGCTGACTTAATAGTATTTTTATATAAAGCCAGATATGTGACCTCTGCTTCTCTCCGGCTCATAGAATGGGAGAACTGGGGTGACCTTAAAGACTGTTCAGTGCCACTGTGTTCCACAGACAGGGAAACTGAGCCCCCAGAGTGGGAGGGACTGACGCAGAGTCTCAAAGGGGCATTAGTGCACAGCTGGGGAGAACCCAGGACCTCTGACTTAGGGTGTCCCCGTGAAGCCGCAACGTTGCCGATGTGAGCTGCATCTGTCTTTCTCGATCTTTTCACTCAGCTGTAACCTGAGTCCCTCTAACAGCTGCAGCCGGACCTCTCTAACCCATCAGTGACAAGTTCCACCTCCCTTTGAGGGGGTGGGGGCGGGGGTGGTGTGGGGACAGACCTTAAGTAATGAAGAGCCTAGACCAGTCACGTGTTCAGTCTTCCTGTGCGTCCTGGGCTGACCTTCCTCTCTGGTTCTTCGCTGTCTGCCACCTCACCCTGGCCCTGCTGATGGGGCTTCTTCCCTTGTCTTTGGTTCTGTGTGACCCTTCCTTTTCAATAAGCACATCTTATATCTCAAAGCTGTGCCTCGGTCATTGGATAGAGCTGTGTTTTCCAGTACGGTGGC
>PVJI01006134.1:0-89303 GCA_004026765.1 Micronycteris hirsuta
AAAATAATACTATTGCAACATGAAGATAAATCAAAATATCAAGTAAACTCTAGCTCACTTACCCAAAAGTTAAATATACGAGTACACTGCAGAATGCAGGTAAATCAGTTGTTTTTCAGGAAATGTTTGAAATTTCTTAACTTTGTATGTAGTTTAGTATTTCACACCATCTTCTGGCCTTGTGTCCCATACCCCCACTCTTCCACCAAATTTATGATTTGTCAGTTTTGGTAGATGCAAAGAAAGCTAGTAGGAAGGCTGAGAGAATTCAGAAATTTCTTCTGTTCTGCTTTACTTTCCAGAGCTCTGGTAAAAGAATGCTTTCAACCTCTGCTGAGAGTAACCAGGCATTCTACACACAGTCCTATGATAGTTCCGCTAAGTAGGCATCCTTATTTCCGCTTTCCGAATGAGCAAGCAGACTGCCCAGGTTAGAGTGCTTTCCCCAAGATCACGTAGAAAAGAAAGGCCCTAAGATTTGAGGCCAGGTCTGCATCTGCTAAATTCCATAATTTCTTTCATTATATCCAAGTACCTGAAAAATACCATGGGCATTTGTTGTCTGCATTCCACCTGTGACAGGCAGAATATAGTCACTTTGGGAAGAGATGTAGGGGACAACTGAATGGGCAATTCTTGTTGAACAGTTTGAATGGCTCTTGCTGACTCTGGCCAAGAGGGAAAATGAGGTTAATTGTAGACTACATGTATGTGTGGAAGTTAGAGATAGACATTTTTGCTTTGTTGGCATAATGTATGGTATGCAGTACCATAAATAAACTTCCCCAGGACATGCTCTCATAAAACATAAAGGAAGACTAAACGTGTATCACATTTAATCTTTTGAAATTCTTTTTCATTAAAAATTTTTTTTCAAAGTATAGAAAGCCAAATGGTCACAGCCTTAGGAGCGTGATCCAAGGTGATGTGTGAGGAGAAAAGAGCTGGGTTCCTTCTCTGTCAATCAGAGAGCCCTCTGTGTCTTTTTCCTTTCTGGGCAGCTCGGGCTATTTGCCAATGGGCCATTGAGATTTGGGCTAAAAGTTTGTGGTAACTAGTCTTTCTAATAGCCCACGTATGTATTCCAGACTTTCTGCTCTCAGTCTCCCTTGAGATGAGAAGAAATGGAAAGTGATGAGATTCCGAATCATGTTCTTCTCAGAAGCTTTTTCTCTTTTATTTTTAGCTTAGCTCTTCTGTGCCTGTTGAAACTATTATTTGGAATGCTTAAAAGTAACTTGCTTTTGAGAGAGGAGATGAAAACTTACACAAATGCGAGGGCAATGCATTTTACCAGATATCCTGATTGATAATAGAGGGGGTTACCTCAGAATTATTTCCTTGACAATAGTAAAAGGAAAACATTTTGTGATATTCCTACTGAGATGAATTCCTGGTCTTTTTCCTGGTAGCTTTGTAAGAGTTACCCTCTCGTGTCTACACATGGCAGCCTTTTGGCCCCGAAAGGCCCTGCGATAGACCTATCAGGCCGGCGTCTGCAACTCACGCTTTCGCTTTCGGAGAAGGATCACAGACTTCCTGCCTACAAAGCACAGTCCCCCTCTCCTGGGTCTTTCTCTCAAAGACTCACTTTGCATATACCTCAAAGTTGATAAAGGATTACCCCATCCCCCTTAAACAACCATTTTAAGGGCTCAGTTTTAAATAATGCAATTCAGAAATGTAGACTGATGAGAATAAAAAGAACAGCCAGATCAGTCGGGCCTGAGGAGTAAGTATTTTGGTTTTGTTTAACTTTATTTTATAGTTAAGACCCTGAGAAAACTGTTTGACCATGTACTGAGATCGATATTGTGAGGGCAATGAATATGATTTAGATGTGGACTCAGTTCTTAAACAACTCACAGTTCATTTGATGATATAAGATAAGTATACAGGATTATTTCATGTTGCTGAAATGATCACAAATGCTGTCAGACAGGCTCAGCAAGTTGAATTGCTTGCTTGGAACCCTGAGGAGTCATGGTTTTGAATATTGGGAATGAATGTTAGAAGTGTACTTGAAAGGCTGGGAATGTTGGGCTGGGGAAGTTTCTGGATTTTATAAATCACTGGAAGTCCCTTTAGGTTTTTAAGCTCATTGGATCAGCACTATGGAGAAAGACAGAGGGTAGATTAATTCAGGTGAAGAGAGACTACAAATAAAGATGTAAGCTCCGGAATTAATTGTCTTCATATAGGCTCACTGCAAAACAAACAAGTGGTTGGCATAAACGTTTCTTTTCTTGCTTGTCCTGTACATCCATAGGGTACCATGAACTTAGGAGGGGCAGTAGAACCAGAGAGACCTAAATCCTAACCCCAGCTGCCCTACTTACTAGTTCATGGCTTTGGACCTCGGTTTCCTCAAATGTAAAATGGAGATTATAAATGCACGTGTGTGTTTATGGTAAGGACAGGAAGGAACAAATGTAGAGCCCTTAGCACACTGCCTGGTACAAATTAGTCCTTGCTCTGATTATGATGGGCGATGATGTGTTAAGTATACAGCTTTTCATTTCCATGTAAAAATAGTGCATGCTCATTACAGAAAGTAAGAATTTTTAAAACAAGAAAAATAATCCTATTGTATCAATAGTGTTAATATTCTAGTGTGTTTCTTTCAATTCTTTTATATGATTTCACACAGGTTTAGTTCTGTGTAGGTGTAAATGAACTGGAAAGGAGCAGCCGCCTTACTGTTGTTTTTCCTGAGACTATGTTTTCCTGTTGCCAGGTTTTCTTTGATATGATATGTGTAAGGGGAAGAACTGCAGCTCGACTAGCTGGGCTCTCGATCTCTCCTTTCTTTTCCTTCACTGCAGACAGCCCTGCTCCAGACCTCTACTCTGAGCACTGCCAGGTATAGACAGCCTCCGCCAGCAGTGCCACTGAATGTCATCTTTGTCAACCAACCCTCGGGTCTCTTCAACATTGGTATCTTTTGAATAAAGCTCAGGGCTTTGGACTAGGACACTTAGGTGAGAGTCTTACTTGCCTCTGGATCAGAAATATCTGAGCATAAACCCTGGCTTTCACTAGCTCTGTGTCTCTGGGCATTCCATACCGTTTTCACAGAAACAACAATTTCATGAGGAACAATGGGATAATGGACGAGAAATTGTTTTGTGTGCTGTAAGTCACTATCCAACTAGCACGTAGAGAGTGCCTACTATTTACCAGACACTGTTAGAGATTTGACATTTTATTTTTTATTTGACATTTTTATATACCTGTATAAGACAATGTTACTAATTTTATTTCAGAAGAGAAACTTGAAGTACTGTAAGATTAGGAAGTCTGCTAATTCAGTTAAATAGCAGCTATAATTTCAATCTGTTAAAGGTAAAATTTATTGTCCCTTGAAATGTTCTCTTTCCTCTTTCTTTTGCTATCCACAGCACTGCCACCCAACTTTTGATTTTATCCTTTTTTTTTTTTTGCCTCTAGGCTTCTTAATGAAACCCAGTAGGAAGCCCACGCATGGTTAAGACTCAGCCCTGTTAATGGCCTGGAGACCAAGGGGGCATCTGGCTTAGCCACATGCCCCACTCACCTCTACGCAGTTACCCTACTTTCTGTAATTTTGAGTATAGCAGTCAGAGACAAATTTCCTTAGCTAATTAAACTAATTAAACTCCTCTGATTACCCAGTGGCTTCTCACTAACTTCCATATCAGAATTGGCTGCTCTAGACCTTTTACCGTCCTGCACTGCCAACACCAACCCCACAAAGTTCTGTAGCTTTCTTCTGCCCTCTTTCCCTCCACCCTGCCAACTCACATTGTAGCCTAACTGATATAAATAAGATCATGGTAAAACTATAAATCAAGGCACATACGCTGAATTTTTTCTGTCTCTCCCCACCCCCCATCCCAAACTGTATCTTTGTTCTTATGAATTCCTCTGTCTTCTATGCAAGGTACTTGGTGAAAAGTGGAAGATCAGTAAACATGTATTGAATGAATAGAACCTTCTTTGATATCTCCAACTGTAAGGGATTTTTCCTGCCTCTGAATTCTCATTACAATTTTATCCAGAGAAATTTCTCTGGACTTCGTGAAAGAAGGCTAGCAAGGATTTGCCCATCATGTTGCTATTCAAAACAATAGTTACATATTGTGGGAGTTACACACTAAAAGTTGGACCTTCCACAATATTGGAAGGGTGGTGAGAGAATATGAGGCTCCTTTTACAGCATTTGACAATGCCAGTCTACCAGAGCATGACTCCAAGGAAGCTAAAGTTTTACATCATCCCCATCAATGGAAAGAAGGTTATGATTTCTAATCCTGGGATCATGTTTATTGCACTTTGACAAGTATAACTCCAATGGACCTTCTAAATCATGAGCATTTAGAGGCCCAAAACTAAAAGGACCATATGATTTCTTTTATCTAAAAATTGTTTACTATAAACCTGATTAGATTAGCTCCTCATTTAAATGGGATCTGTGAAATCAAAGCTTTTACTATAAAATGGATACATTTCTCTTACAGGAAAGGACATGAGAAAGAGGTGTTGTTGTTTAATTATTTTACCATGACTCCAAGGGTAATGCATTCCTACTCTCCCTGTCAATAAGAATTCAGAAACAAACAACAAATGAAAAACCAAATGAGAAGAAAAGCTACTGGAATGTTGTAATGGAATACTGATAGCAGCAAGAAATGACAGAATGATGGTGAGGGAAGAGAAAACTGAATATAGGAACTAATAAACTTAGCAGTCCAGAATCTTTCAGAGCTTAGGTAAATAGACTTACTCTTCATATACAATAGTTGCCTTTCATAAAGGAAAGCACTGGAATATAGGGAAGTATTATGAGGGCTTTGAGTATTAATCTAAGTAACTTTCTAGATTTCAGTGTCTGTACCAGTAAAATTAAGGAGTTGAAGAAGTAGGATATAAATGATTAACAAGTAATCCCTTCCAAGTCTTCACATCTGGAGTTTATGGTGATTTTTATTAAGCTGTAAAAGATTAGTTATTTTTCAATATGATCTGTGTAAGAAAATAAGTATTTAAGTTTTAGATTGACTTCAATTCAAATAATCCATTCACACAGTTCTGAAAAATAAAATATTTCTGTATGTTATTTAAGCAGAACCCAAAGGTAAGATATCTTCGGCTCTCATGAGTCACAGGTGCTAGATCTGTGCCTAGTTGGAGTGTCCTCTGGAGGGCATCTAATCCATGCCTCTGTCATTGTATAAGAAGTGTGTCTTTGTCCATTTGGACTGCTGTAACAAAATACCAGAGCCTGGATAGCTTATAAACAACAGAAACTTATTTCTCACAGTTCTGGAGGCTGGGAAGTCCAAGATCAAGGTGCTGGCAGATTCAGCATCTGGCGAGGGCCTGATTTCTGGTTCACTTACGGCCTTCCCTGCTGTGTTCTCACACAGTGGAAGAAGTGAAGGTCTCTGGAGTCTCTTTTATAAATGCACCAATTGCAGTGTGAGGACTCTGCCCTTGTGACTTAATCACTTCCCAGAGGCTTCATTTCCTAATTCCATCACCTTGGGTATTAAGATTTCAACATATAAATTTTGGGGGTGCATAAACATTTAGACTGTAGCAAAGGGAAATGAAGTCCTAAAGAGGTTGTGCCCAGGTCTAAGCTACAAAGAAAGTACATCAGTGCTAGGATTAGATTCAGGTTTTATTTTTGAACTATCAGTTCAAGGATCTTACTACCACAACATGTAACATTCTAAGAATGGAATAATATGGCCTCCAATCTCAGAGGCATCTTAACTTACTCTGTGAATTTATTCACTCATTCATTTTCATTGAACAAGGATTCATTAAGGGATTGCTATGTGCATAGCAGAATAAGAGTCTGTGTTTTAGTCTAAGTATCTTCTGGGAGTCTACACACATACACGCAAGCGTCCTAACACTGTGAATCGCAAAATCTTAGGTCGTACCTTTGGTTTGGGTCTTAGTCTTCACCTCAGCCCTGAATATGACCACTTCTAGGACAAGCACATCTAAAGTCTCCCAAGCAGATAAACATCTATTTTAGATTGGGTGATTCTAAATCCTTTTTTTTTTTTAAGATTTCATTTATTTTTAGAGAGAGGGGAAAGGAGGAAGAGAGAGAGAGGGAGAGAAACAGTAATGTATGGTTGCCTCTCACATGGCTCTCACTGGGGACCTGGCCCACAACCCAGGCGTGTGCCCTGACTGGGAATCGAACTGGCGACCCTTTGGTTCCCAGACCACGCTCAATCCACTGAGCTACACCAGCCAGACCCCAAACCCTTTTTATCACCCTTATATATTCATCCTTACTTTCTCTGCATTCTGCTTTTGGCTTAATGCTAGATCTTTTTTCTGCAGTTTAAAATTGTTTCTTCTTCTAGGAGAAGAATAATCATGTCAGCAGCCCTCTGAGAATTTCTCATATTCATTAAGTTACCTAAGGCTTTAAGTATAACCAGCATAATAAATATTATTCTGGTCTTTGAGCACAGATATAAATTGATTGGGACTGAAAAGGACCTTAGAGGTGATCTAATTCCACTACTTGGTTTTACTGATGGACTCCTGGAACCCAGAGAGAAATAAATGGCTCAAATTATCCATCCAGTCAGTGGCAGATCTACCCTTTGAACTCTGGCCTCCTGACTGTTACTCAAGATTCTTACCATGACACCAACTACCTCTGAATTCTCTCTTTATAAGCACTGCTGATCTAGTTTTACTTTATCACTTACCTCTCCCTCAAGTAATATAACCCATAGAATTTCTTGGTTACCCATGTCAGTAAATAGTTAATCTCACTGAGCCCAAGGCCCTGGAAACTTCTGGGAGGCAGCCAGGTGAGCAAAGAGAACAGATAAAGGCAGCACCTGCCGATGGGTTTGGAACAGCCTGGGGACATGGAGAAAATGTAAACACATTCTGCAAATCTTATTGTCTGACTCTGTGCCAGCGTCTTTTGGGTTCTTGTCATGGAAAATATTTTGTCTGAGGTCATTCAATGAGCAAAGAAGCATTGAATACCATCTAGGGTGCCAACTCAGTCCCCCCTTTTGTGCAGATTAAATAAGCAAGGGACTAACATTTCATAGGCCTAGAAAGCCCTCCTTTCAACAATATGGGCTGAAAGGAGACATTAAGAAAATACATTGTGTTGTTCTGAACTGCTGTCTCCCCTTCGCTGCCCTCCCTCCTCCCCTCACCTCCTCCCTCTGTTTGCTCACCATACTTACAAGCACACGCCCTGCATTTAGACCGAGAGTTAATGTCTGTGCTTCCTCATAAATCTTGCTTTGGTGCCTTGAGCTATGTTTTTAATTCTGTGGTGGAGCTTTGAGATTTGAGATGTGTAGAAAGGAGGGGGCACCTCACGGAGGTAATCATGGAAGCTGCCATTTCTCCTTCCGGGAGCCTGGCATCTTCATTCAGCTCTTCTAACAGGTAGTTTAATGCCTCAGCCCAGCATCCATGAAGGCCAGGATGGACAGAGAGTGGGAAGTCAGAGGAAAGGAAGTTGGCTCTATTGTGCTACGAAAAAGGATGCGTATCATCTCTCCAAAGGAAGAAGAATGTGTGGAATGAACAAATTAACCCAGACTGTTGACTGGCTGGCCTATTATGCTAGTTCAGCTAAAAATGACTTAAAGGAGAGGAGTCTTTCCCAATAGAAAGAATTTATTGTTTTATAAAGCTTGTTATTGAAGAAAGTCTTAACCTCTGTTCAACTTGGAGCTCCTTTCTGTGTTATTAAACCATATTTATTTTTCATGATTGGTCCTTCGGCACTTCTGTGGTGTAGAAGGCAAGTCATCTTTTGGGATGTTATAATGATTTAAAGTAGTAATTGCTTAGGCCGTCCACCCTGCCAACAATTGTGTCTGAGTAGAATTCTGAGTCTGAGTCACTGAGTAGAACATGTAATTAACATGACTAAAGGAAGAACTCTGATCTGTGAAAATTCTGGTCTTCAGTGTATATATCTATAAAATGAAAGAATTGGAAACACACCTCTAAGGGGCCTTCCAACTCAGACAATCTAGGACCCTAAAAATCTCCCACTCCTATAAATCCCCTTCTTCCATTACGTTCTTATTTGTCCTTATGGACCCCTTCCTCTACTGCTATACCATTCTGGGAGATTTTCAAAAGTGAAGAATAAGAAGTGGGAATAGAGGCCAGCTATGGCTGGTTTTCTTGAGGATAGAAAGTGGGAACAAAATAAGTTATCATTGTAAGAGTGTGAAATGCTCAACCTCTCTGACTCCATCTTGTTCAATCCTGCCTTGTTTCCATGGCCTTCAGGTAAATAACTTCTTGCACATAAACATGCTAATCATTGAAGGAATTCTGCTTGCAGTTTGAGTTTTACAAAAATAACTCCTACCAGAAAGTGCCTCTCCTGAGGAGGTAAAAGACGCATGTATTGTTTATCAAAGATTTGCAGGTACCTCTGACTAGACTCACATCAACGAGGGTCAACAGACTAAACACAATCTTTTTCAGACCCCTGCTGGCACCCAGATATCTGCAGTTGTTAATCACCTCTTAACCCTTCTATTTGCTCTTTCTTTGACATAAAACAAGCCAGAACTCTTTACTTTCTTAAGATGGATTTAAGGCACCACTAAATCTCCCATCGTCTCAGTTGTTGCCTTCTTCATCAATAAACCTTTCCTTACTCAAACTCTAATGTTTTGAGTTTTAGCCTTTTTTTTTAAAGATTTATTTATTTATTTTTAGAAAGAGGGGAAGGGAGGCAGACAGAGAGGGAGAGAAACAGCAATGTATGGTTGCTCCTCACATGGCCCTCACTGGGGACCCGGCCTGCAACCCAGGCATGTGCCCTGACTGGGAATCGAACCGGGACCCTCTGGTTCCCAGCCCGTGCTCAATCCACTGAGCTACACCAGCCAGGGCTTTTGAGTTTTAGCCTTTTGAAGCACCAGGCACATGGACTTCAGACTAGTAAGACAGGGATAATGCGGTTTCTCCTCCTCCTTTTTATTCTATTCCACAAGTAGTTCTTGACTTGGTGATCTGTTGAAGCCTGTTCAATTTCTTTATCTTATTTCCTGTTAACTTCATCTATTTATTTCTATCAAAGAAGTTTAAAAAATTGCTATGAAGGTTAAATAAAATATAAAAATATGAAGTTTATATATTTTTACATTTTAGTTAACAGTATACAATAAGCATTATGGTACATGCTAGCATTCAATATTTGCTAGACGGCCAATGCCTAAAGCATACAAAACAATTCTCTCATTCATTATCTTCTTGTTTCTTATAAAATTGTTGCTACCTGAAGATCAGAAAGCTGGTGTGAAATGCTCAAAGACAAAAAAGCAAACAACTAGTGTGGGCCTGAGACAGAGGTCTTGGTTGCCCAACAGAAGATACAATGGTTTTTACCTGCTGCAAGGTAGAATCTATGGAAAGAGGGTTCTATTAGGATGATTAAAGGAAGAATCCAAAGGATCCAATTCAAACAGTTTTCTTTGCTTAAAAATGTGATGTTGTCATTCTTTACTTAGGACTGTACCCACCCTTTGAAAACTTGACTCAGTGGGAAAGACCCAGTCTTCTCACCCTGATGACATAACTTTTTTAATTATTACCCCTTAATTTCCAGTAATACTTTATTTTTCTACAATCTCAGATTTGCTAATATTGAGTGTATATAAAAATCCAGAGTTCCAGTTGAGAGAGATTTTCTTTCTGACCTTTAGCTAGAATTCCTGAGCATGCTTTTTGCCCACAAAAGGTGGCAGGCTCCTTAGGGCAATTCTTTTACCTCTGTGTCTAATTGGAAATAAGGCTGTGTTGTGCAATGGCAGGACCTTAACTTGGAATGTATGTTGTAACAATAGCCTGGAATGGTGAAAATACACCTAAATGAAGTTTCAGGAAACTATGGCTCTCGCTAATTCAGTTCTTTTGGTAGTGATGCATTGGGAAATCCCTGGTTCTTTCTGAGTCTCAGTTTTCCCACTTCCAGAAAAAAAGACACTGGGTTATAGCTTCCAAGAGAATTTCTAGCTCTGACATTCTATAGTTTATAAGCCTTAAACTACTGTCCCTCCATACTGGCTGATTGGTGCTTTTACATGTTTGTGAAACAGCGTGGTAGGTGCTAAAGTTGCCTAAAAGTGATGGGACAAAAGTGATAGTGTAGCTTTCATGGCAGAGGATGTGTTCTTCTGGGGGAGGGGTGCTAATTTGATGCCTCTAAATTAAAGATATAACTCAGAGGCTTTTTATTTATCCTCTATCCTTGACTGGCTGAATGCTAGCAGCATTATAGCTATATATACCACTCACACAGGAATGAGGCCATGGAATGTCACCATATGGAGACACTCTAAAGAACATTTGGGGAAAGTGAGATTTAGAAAAAGAAATAAGTTTGCTCCTGGTCACACAGCATTAAGTATCAAGACCTAGACTCTGACACTGGAGTCTCTAACGTCTCATTCACTGCATTTTTACTCTACCTCACATGACTGCTCTCATGGTAACACAAGTAACAGTTTAATAAAACATTCCTAGTCATAAAGGAGTCCACATTCTCCACAATCGCCCTAGTGACACTTGACAGACAAGAGGATGATAGATTTTCATAGTACTCTGGTACTAAAGGCTTTTCTGAGAAGCAACACCTTACGTTTACCTTTGGAGAGACTATTTAGTTCTAGATTTATCTTTCCATCTGTTACCGCTGGAGCTTAGGCAAGAGGATTGGCTGAATTTGTATACTTAAAAGTATATTACATCTCTGAGAAAGGTCATTGCCATACTCAAATTGATTGTCTGTTTAGAAATAGGGTCCCTCTTTAATTTCATGCTTAAACTTCATTTGGGGTTTCCCTAAAATGAAATAATATAAAGTGTACTTACTAGATAATCTATCTTCATATATTTTCATCCCTTTTGGATAAAAACAAAATTGTACCCAGGAAATAAATTGACATATGAATCAGTAAGTAATTCTATTATACAAGCTGTTTTAATGTACTCAGGCCAGAATGCTCCATTAATCATCATGTACAGAATATTCACTGAGCTTTGGATGTATAACCAAGCAAAGGAAAAAATGAAGAAAAGTACAGGGGGTATGATAAAGTATAGTAACTGAGAAGGTGAGGGGCTAGAAAGGGAACTTTAGAGGTATGTACAATATTTTCCTTTTTTCTCTTCTTCTTTTTTTCTTTTCCTTTGCTTTTCTTTCTGGCCAAAGGATTAAGTACAAAAAAAGGTTAAGTGTCAGCTTTCATATGTAATCATCAAAAATCTGAAAATAGGGCAGCAGAATGTGCCGGTCTCTTTTCTTACTTTCCTTTTGTAAAAAGCAGCTCAGGGACCAGCCAATTGAAAGAGGGGTGTTATATGCTTATGTGTGAGATGGTGTTTATACGCATCTCTACATGAACAAACATTCAGAAACCACAATAGCATTCCCAAAGGAATCCTTCCTTAATACAGGAAGTCACAGCTTTGCAAAGAGACCACAATTAAGCTTCAGTTTTTCATTCTAGATGCCAGGATTTAATTGCTAGAAGAAATAAGACCTCTATGATATTCTGTGGGGCTTCTTCGAATCACAGGCACCTTGGTTTTAAAGCCAAAATTCCCTCCCACCACCCCCAAGATGACTTTCTCTTGCTCTGCACTTGGGTTTACCAGATGACCAGCCCAGGGCTCTACCAGACAGTGGCTGCCTCCTACATGCTGTGGGTCAGGACTATGAATTAATTCAGTGAAAAAGGGCAGAGAGAGTCTCCGTAAGAGCTTTGACATATTTGTTGCTGAAATTTTGCTGGGTGGAATGTATGAAGAGAATAGAGAATTGTGAGATATAGAAGTTGAGATCACAGAATATTTTGATTTAGTTATCTTTCTTAAAGTTCATCTATATCTTCCTATTTGAGAATCCCAAGTTTTTTCTTAGTTGTTGCTTGTATATGTGGCTCTGTGGAAATTGTTGTCATCTGCCTTTTTCTTTGAAATCATCTCCCAAATTTGTCTGTTTCAGTTCCTGTCCCACCACTTCGACTCTTCCTTCTCCCTTTCTCTTTCAACCCATACCATGAGAATGTTGTCATGAGGTGAGTGGTCCAATGTCCACTTGTCCACAATGTCTGTTTTCAGGTGGCATCTGTCCTGAATACCAGAATCCCATTTCCATTTCCAACTAGGCATCTTCACATAGAATTCTCAATCACACTTTGAACTCATCATTTCTGAAAGCAAATTCATCTTCTTCTAAATTCTTTAGAACAATTCAACTAGTTGATAGTTAAGCCAGTTATCTCAGCAGCAATGTAAAGCCTTCCTGAGATATTCCATTCCTTTCCCACCCTTCCCTTTTTGCTTTAACCTAATGGAAATGGCTAATCTAAAGGAAAAATTCCTTTCTTGTAGGAGACAAGGAGAAGGACTCAGGATCTACTGGGGAAGTCTGGAGCAGCAATCTCTACTGTCCCGTTGGAACCCATGGTCCACTGAGGTACCTTATGCTACAGTCACTGAGCATCCTGTGAGATATACCAATGAGAAGTTCCTTGAACTTTGCAAGGTAGGAAGCAGTTTGGAATTCACTCTTGAATTAGCTTTGTTGGTAAAGTTTTATGTTCCTAAAACATATATAGTTAAAAAAATGATGGGATACAACATGCAATTTATATAGATAAAAAGTAAAATAGGTTTATATAAGTATTTTAATAAACAATGAAGCTATATTATATGTGGAAAAATATATAATATTTATAATAACCATGCCATGATGTTTCTTCCTTGCTAATTTCTTAGCAAGTATAGCGTAATATTGTTTACAAATTGCAATATTTATGTTTGACTGTGTTTATCACCCACAAGCTGCATATAATTTTCTGTATATAATTAAATTCTAATTATCTTATTCAGAAAAGCATGAAATAGTGCAAAGTGTGAAGTATGGCTCTGTGGTCATCTTTAAATCACTTTTCTCTTTGGGTCTTGGTAGTCTTATCTAAATGGAAATAATGAAAACTGACCTTCCTCCCAAACTCAATGGACCATTATATGGTTAAATGAGATAATGTGTATAAAAATATTCTACAAATAGTAAATCAGCTAACAATATTTTTATATCTTTAAATCTCACCTCCTCAAATAGACTTTAAATTTATTGGTGGCAGGGAGAGTCCCTTTTCTATTCTTTCTTTTTTCTCAAAGAAACTTAAGCAGCACTAGGATACTACAACGAATCTAAAATGGGTGGAGCCATACATGCAGCGAAAGATCAAACTTTACATTTTCAACAAAACTAGATGCACACATACAAGTACACTTATAGACCTAGGAATTCTTGCCTTCTCTGTCCTTTCTATGTTTACCTATATGCGTTGGCATTCACTTCAAAATATCACAACTCTTCATTTGATATAAATTGAGAACATGACAACCTGCAATCTAAAGTTTTCTATGATTAAATGACTTACTTTATGTTTCTTGAACTATTTGAATATACTTAATCAATCAAGTATACATGTATATGCATAGATAAATATTTTAAATTGATAAGTCCTGTATTCTAAAAAGGATTTGAGGAAAAATATATGTGATTAGAGACGGGTTGGCGTCTTTGGACTTATTTATATACAGATGAAGTTGTTGTGAATCCTTTTCTGCTCTCAGGGAAAGTCAGTGGTCCCCGAGAGGTTTAAGCAGTCATCCTCAGGGACCTACAGTCTCAAGTTTGCCTCTGGCTCCAGCTATTGCAGGTACTAAATTAGTTCATTGTATGAACAATGTTTCTGCTATTTCTAGAGCAGCAATCTCTATTGTCTCCACATGTCACAATTCTATTTTACAAAACCTCAACCCAAGTATCAATATCAGCCCCTAGCCTGACTCTTCACTGCCCAAAGTCAACAAAACAAAACAAAATGAAAACCAATAAGAATAACATAACACTTACACAAAGGTATTTATGTGAAAGTAGACCCACTGAAGGCTTTAGGGAGAGAGAGTGGGAATTTATATCACAATAATGCCATAAACTTCAAATGGAATATCAGATCCCCATTTTTAAAAGGCCTTATTAATAATGATATTCTAGTGCATTGCTCCATTATTCTTTCTTCCCCTATCTTGCTCTTGCCACACCACCAAATCCAGCTTTATTTTTTCTTAATAATAACACAATGTAGTTTATCTGTTCCTTTTTAACACTTGTTATTCCAACTCAACAACTCAATAATATAACTTCCCAAAGCCATTCCCCACCTTCAAAGGGAATCTAGTTCAAGACTTTAACATAATATATATTTTTGAATTCATAGTAATTATATTTTATTATAATTCAAAATAATACCAACTTAATAAGTAAATACCAACAATAGCCTTCATTATTACATCCATCACTTCCTGGGCCAAGTCTTCTCTTATTCCTTTTACCTAGTGCATTAAGTACTTATTCCTTGAGTGTCCTTTACTAGAAGAAATGTCAGGTGAATGATTAAAGAACAATTTCTTTATTAACTACAGAGAAATGCCATTGTATTACTCTAATACCTATTACTGCTTTGTTTTATTCTGTTACATATAAATACAATCAAATAATTTAAGGAGAAAGATAAAAAATTAAAATATCAAAAGGGGGCTGGAATAGTTAAAAATTTCCCCAAGCCCTCCTATTAGCCAAAGCTGAAAGGGAAATTAGATGTTCACATAGCTCGTGTTGGACAGAGCTAAGAACAAGAGCGTGTGTGTGTGTGTCCACATCCGTGGGGGTCAGCACGATGAATGGGCAGCTTATTGGTTGGTTTTCAGTCAATCGAACTTTGTGGATCTGTTAGATGTGTTGCTTTTAAGGCTTTTCTTCATTTTTCTTCCAAAGTATTGTTTTAAATTCCTGGCAAGAATCTGGCACTCCCATTCACGAAGTCATTTCTTAATTGACCACCCCAATCCCAACTCTCTAGGAAAACAAGTGATCTCCACCTGGGATGCGAGGTGATGGGTCTCTTATCCAGAATTAGAATCTTCACTTTTCTTTTGTTGTTGGTTTTATGTCACAATATTATTTATGTTCAGGACATTTTCCCAAATTGGCTTTGATTATGACTCAGTTATATTAAACTAAAAGAATAAATAAGAAGAAAAGGTAATTTGGGGGACACAGAATACCTTTTATAAGAACATTTTGGCATAACATGAGATGTTAAAAGGGTAAAAGAAACTAGTTTTTCCATTCCCTTTATGAATAAAACAGGCAAAAGTAAAAGAATATGGATGAAATTTTATAACTAAATCAAATACCTAAAGCAATTTAATTTAACAAAACTGTTATGGCCCAGGAAAGGGAATCATGGGGGGCTGAGTCACACGAAGTCAAAATCTTCAAATTATTTATAATATAATGGAGTAATTTCTTATGTAAAAATATCCAAATTTATTTTTACTCAAAATATTTTTTTTCTGTAGCTCCTGGAAGCTCTTTATTCAAATGTTTCCTGACACCTGCAAAATGCAGGAACTATGACTATTGTTAAGGATACAAAGATCAATGGGGTGAGAGTCTTCCCTTTGTGGAAGGCATTGCTTAATAGAGGAGGCAGAGAAAAATGCAAAGATTTTTAAATGAGTACCAACTGGCTTCAACAGAAGTTTGGATCAAATGAAGAGAGGTGGAGGCATGGGCAGGTAAAAGGTGTGTTCTTAGACAAAAAGTAATTCAGTTTAGAGGGAGTTTGATCCTCTATATTCACCATCATAATTTTAATAGCTCAAAAACTACAGGGTAGGGCAAAATTAGTTTTACAGTTGTTCATATGGAAAATAACACTGTAATTAATAAATAATAATATGAGTAAACTCTGTGCTGTGTATTCATAACTGTAAAACTAATTTTGGCCCACTCTGTAGGCAGATGAGATGACCTTAAAGCAAGTTAGAGGCAGTAGGAATGGAGAGAAGGTGAAGACATTTTGAGATATTCAGAATAAAGAATCAATGGAAGAAGGTAACTGACAAGATAGTATAAGTGAAGAACAGGAAGATTTCAAAGGTGACACATTTTCAGCCTAGGTAGATGGTGCTTTCATTAACTTAAATGCAGAAAACTAAAAGAATAGTAGTTTTGGAGGTTCAGTTTAGGACCTGAATTTGAAATGTCCATGGAACATGGGGTAGAATTTATTGTCGGGCAGTTAGAAATTTAGGTCTAAAGCTCAGGAGAGAAAGCTGAGCTGGCGACAGAAGTTTCAGATTATAGAACATTGAATCAAATTTGAGTCACGGGGTTGGTTCGTTAGGAAATTACCCCAGGAAAGAACCTTCATGGACACAAATGTCATTCAAATTCTAATTTATATTATCTTCTTGTCTCACTGATCTAAAAATCACCATCAAAGTTATGCAATAATATGCCAGAATACATTTTTAAAAAATCCATCTCACTACAGCATTTCTACATCTGGCAAATATGATGGACAAATGGTCTTTTTCCAGACATTCTTGCTTTTCCCTGAGCCTCTCCAACATTTTCCAATCTGCATGCACATACTTTGCATTGTTCATATAAAATAGTTGTGAAAATATAAAATAATACTTTTTGGCGTTGCTTATATTATTATAAGACTTAAACATAATCTCATATAATATTATGTAATTATACTTTATGTTTATTGATTATAGCTTGTATGTTTTCATGTAATTCACTAACAAAATGCTGTGAGATGAGAACAGCTGTCTCCAATATAAAAATGAGGGTACCTAGCCCTGGCTGGGTAGCTAAGTTCGTAAGAGTATCATCCCGATATGCCAAGGTTGCAGGTGTGATCCCTGGTCAGGGCACATACAAGAATTAACCTATGAATGCATAAATAAGTAGAATGCATAAATAAGTGCAAATCTCCCTCTCTCTCACAAGTCAATAAATAAAAATAAAATAATAAAAATTAAAAAAATAAAAGCCAACTTATTTAGAGTAATTGAGTTGACTAAGGTATCGCAATAAAATAGCTCTATTTCTACACCAAACAATTTGCTTATATGCAGATAAAATTATTTAAATTTGAAGGAACTCTTTGTGTGTATTCATATTCATTGATGTGATATGATAGAATGTCATATGACCAGTTATGACCAGTCTAAGTCATCCTCTGTTATTTCACTAACTTACCATTTGCAATTTGTAGCAGTGTCTTCCCTCTTTTAATTATCGACTTGTTGGGCTCATGGAGAGTGTGGAGAGTCTTGCTCTGAGGGACTAGTGAGAGCTCAGAGCTGGCCAGTTAATAGCGAATGGGTCATGGAAGCGCTACAGCCAAATGAAAGTGATCTGCTTTCTAGCCCTTCTTATTCTTTTCTGGCATTGTTACCTTTCTTTTGCAGGGAATTATAAAAGTGAATCAATACTTTAGCAATCAAATGTAACTTTACATCCTTAGCCCTTTTATTTTCCTTCATGTCAATTTAACCAGTATTCACTGAGTACCTACCTGATATTGAACACTACATGCTGAGCAGTGTGTTAGTAATCTGGGACACCAAGAGAACTGAAACAGATTTTGCCCTCTAGATACTTATAGTGGAAAGGGAGAAGGCAAAAAAGGTAATCAACAAATTATAATTTTACTTTTTTTTTAGTCCTCACCCAAGGACATGCCTGTGGATTTTAGAGAGAGGGAAAGAAAGGGAAGGAGAGAGAAAGAGAGAAACATCACTGTGAGAGAGAAAGAACAATAGGTTGCCTTTGGTATACACTCCTAGTTATATGCCCAGAGTGGGAATCAAAAAATGAAATTTCATTGTATAGGGCAATGCCCCAACCAGCTGAGCCACACCAGCCAGAGCAAAAATTACAATTCAGTGTACTAAAACCGTTTGTAGAGGGATTCACAAAGTTTTATGGGATCCCAGAGAGGGAACAGATAAATCTAAAAGTTAACAGGTGAAATGACATTTGATGTGACTCTCAAGGTATGAATGATTTAAACATCAAAGAAGGTCGGGTAAGAAGTTTTAAGTAAAAGAAACATGATTAGAAGCTGAAAATTAGAAAGTTATATGAAATGTTCTTGGATAAAGAAAGAGTAGTTCATTTTAGCTAGAATTTAAAGAGTGTGTGTATATTGATGGGAAAGTTGAAGGAATGGAAAAGGAAGAGGATGCAAATTAGAATGTATAGAAACCTCTCTTTTGTAGGAAAGAAGCTTCTGCCTCATATTCCTTTTTCTCTCTACATACCTGGACATACCCACAGCCATGGTGTCTCCATAAAGATAATTCAAAATAAAATGTGAAAGGGTGATACAGACATTTTGTCCAGCTGTGTAACTTCCAAGTTTTTCCAGTGTTGTGTATTGGATGGACTTACTGGTTCCCAGCATGCTTCACTTTGTGCATAGGGAGACTGAAACTTATAGCCTGAAGGCTTGGAAAACCTGC
Source organism: Micronycteris hirsuta (assembly GCA_004026765.1). Lineage (NCBI taxonomy): Eukaryota > Metazoa > Chordata > Mammalia > Chiroptera > Phyllostomidae > Micronycteris > Micronycteris hirsuta. The sequence goes on from PVJI01006134.1 coordinate 18,424, forward strand.
TCACTGAGGAATGTGGCTGTGCAGGCATGAAACCAGGTCTCTTTACTCAGTGTAAACAGGAAGCAAGTGATGGTTGTAATAAGGAAAACTGAGACATGGGGCAGTGAACTGCTGGCAGACAGCACCTGAAGCAGACCAGGTGCCCAGCCATTCAGCTGGCAAATAATTGTTGTAAAGTCAAAAACATTCAACACTCCCTGCCTCCCCAACACAAACACACACACAAACTGCTACACCTTGCTCTAATCAACATACAGCCCCTGTGTAATCGGAGTTGTTAAAATTTGACCTCGTGATTTTGAGGCTGGAATAAAAGAAGGAGCCAGGGGTGGGTGTATAAAAGCTTTTAGAGAAAAGTATGAGGCTGGTGGCATTCATATCAGATGACACTGCGTTCTTGTCACACAGACTGAGTTCAGGGGCTTGAAACGCTCAAGAGCCAGCTTGGGGACTTGGCCTTTTGTTTGCCTCTCCTTCAATGTACTGCTTGTTCTGTCTTCCTGGCCCCTCCTCCTTTGAGCTGGTTCACTGAAATGACTAGAAATAAAGTGCATCTGACTCTAATGAAATGCCAAGTTCATTGAGTATGAAATAGTGTCATCTCTTTCTTTCCAGCACTTAGATTCTGAGGCCACAAAGGATTCTCATGAAATGAAGCTTGTGATGAGAACTGGGGAGGCATTCAGTAATCTCATTTGCCTGATATTTATTAATCTATGAAAAGGCATCAGAACTATACCGAGGGTGTTGGCAATAGAAATGTTGAGGTTAATTGTACTTTGGTTTTTAGGAAATCATAGATTGGTGATGATGATGATGATGTCAATGAGTTATTGACAATGCTTTTAGATTATTAGCAATAGGCTTCTTTAATGGCCTTTTCAATATAATTCCAAATTTCATTCTTGTCACATTTTACTTCCCTAACCCTTCCCAAAACACATGAGCAGGTGTGTACACATACAAGGAGCTTATTTACAAACTGTTTAATTTGTTTAAGCCTTACAAATGATGAGTTTGATCCTATTACTAGCTATATTTTATAGAACAAGAACTATGAAATTCAGAGAGGAAGTATAAACTTCACTAAGCTAGTGATTGCCATATTTACAACTTAAGACCAGATCTTATTGATTTCAGTACTCAAGTTACATCATGCTGTACTTTCTTTAGTTCAGTGGTTCTCAGCAGGGGACATTGGACAATGTGTGGTGATAATTTTGGTTGTCATGCCTGGAGTGGGGTGTTATTGGCATCTAGTTGGTGGAGACTAGGGATGCTTCTTAACTTCCTAAAATGTACAGAATATTCTCTTCTTCAGCAAAGAGTTATCTGGCCCCAAATAACAATGGTCCCAAGGTAGAGAAACCTTGGTTTAATTGTACAGACAGACAACTGTACTTATTATTCTAGTTCTTAGAAAACTGCATGAAATATTTGAGTGGAGGTATAAGAGGAATGTAATAGAATAAAAAATAACATTTGCCATGAATGTGTGTGTGGGAAGGCATTGTGGGCAAGATAGGATTTAAGCTTGGTTTTTGAGATGAGTAGAAATGTGGACACTATAGACTTTGTGGATGGAATAGTCAGAGCTAGAGGTTTCTAGGCAAGCTTAGCACTGTGTTTCTCAATGTTCTTAAAAGACAAAAGTCTTTTTTAAAATAAAATCTTATGCAGATTTTAAATATATAAAACTGATAAAAATCGAACAGGTTCTAATTGATTTGATTACAGGGACTGAAGCACGTTGTCCGCTTGGCTTCTTCCTTTTCTTCCATACCATCTCCCCAAACCCTCTCCCCAAACCCTCAGAAATCTGTTGCCTGAACCTTGTTAATAACAGTACTTCCTTTCTTTTCAAAAGAATTCTGGTTTGATGATAAATTATATTGTCACCCACCCTATGAGGGAATCCGGTGTTCTAAGGATCATGGTTTGAAAATTACTGAGTCTGATTTTTTCTATCTTTAGAAGATAAGGACCATAATTTTTTCCCTAAATATTAGAATTTTACTGCTAATAATAGCAGTATTTTATAGAAGAGAGGACTTTAGGACTTATGTTAGGGGACCGGAATCCAAGACCTTGCTCAGCTGCTTGCTAGCTTTTTGGTGTTAGACAAATCTCTGCAACTCTTGGGCTCTCAGTTTACCTAGGTCTCCTCTGTGTTGTCCCCAGTGCTGAGCATATTTTTCAACAAAAGTTTACTGAATATGTTGATTTTTAACCCCTATCCTGTACCCTATTTTGTTCAGGCTATCAACTTCACTTATGGATATTGTTCTTGACTCTGGATCTACAATTATTATTATGAAGTTTTTAACTATAGATATGGACTTTTCATCTGTCTATTTCTCCACACCCCAGGCTCATGTGTCCTCCATCCGGCTATGGTGAATCTCTAAGAGGCTTACTGGTTAGACACCTCAAAAACACATCTAAAACAGAACGCTTGTTCACTGCGCCTCCCCACCTCCAAGCCCTACTGCCAGAGGCTTTTCTAACTCAGCAATGAGACCACTACCTATTTGATTGCTCAGACCAAAAATCTAAATGTCATCTTTGATTCCTCTCTTCTCTTCACCTCCTACATTCAATCATATCAGCAAGTTCTATGACTCTATCTTGAAAAATATCCCCAATTCATGTTCTCCACTGTTACCTGGTCCAAGTCACCATCATCTCTTGCCTGACGACTGAAGTGCCAAACTCATCTTCCTGCTTCCATTCTTGACCGTAATAGCAGCTTCTCCAAATAGCAGCCAGAATTATATTTTTATAAATTAAAAAATGCAATATTAAACTTGTCCTTGAAATCACTTCAATCCAAAGTCTTTAATATGGTCCACAGGATTCTTCACGCCTAGTGCTCCTACCTCTTTATTTTGGTTACTGTAATCTAGTCTTACAGGCCTTTTCTGTGTTCCTTAGGTAAACTAAGCGCATCCTTACTTCACAGGCTTTGCAGTGCTGCTACTTTCTTCCTAGAGTACCTTCTCCAAGTGGCCGCCTCCTTTTCATTATTTGGACCTCAGCTCAAGGTTTGCTTTCTCAGAAAGACTTGCCCTGGACACAATATGGAAAGTTCCCCTCAATCACATTACTGTCTATCCCTTTACTGCATTTTATTTTTCGTCTAGAATTTATCACTACCAAAATCACTTGTATCTACTTTTAATTTTACCAAAAGAGTATAAACTCCATGAAAGCAGGATTCTTGCCTGCCTTCTCACAGCACAGAGAACAGGCCTGAAATGTAATGTAGGTGCTTCATCAATATTCCTTGAATGATTTTAGATACCCTTTCATCTGTTAGTGAAACACAGAGCTAGTTTACAGCACTGATAGAAATAATTCATATACATGCAGAATATTAAAGCAGCTAAAACAAAATGACACTGGGTAAACTTCCATTGCTGGTAAACAAATTGAAAAACTACGTATTAGTTTTGACTTTAAGAAGCAAAGTTTTGCCTGAGGAAAGTTAGTCTTAATAAAGTTAACCATAAAATTACTAAATCAAACTCAGGAAAATAATAATATTCAAAATAATATCTGAAGAAATCTTATAATGGCTAAATTTGAAATGGACAAATATTAAATTTTTGATATAAAGATTGCAAAAAATCATTCATTCAGAGATTTTTAGAGGAAAAATATGAATTAAAATGAAAAAATTAAAAACCGTTTAACTACTATGGATAGAAAATTATTCAATGAATTCATATAATGTCTCAACATAATTCATGGCAGAAAATAAAATATTAAATGGAAATTTACTGATACTTGTATAATTTTGATATAAGTTTATATTAAAAATATAGAGATAAAAGAAACAAAGTAATAGTGCTTTCTTGCACCTGTATTTCTTTTAAAATTTTCTCCTTGAATAATGGAAAACTGCAAACATTTTGGGGGAGAAATATTTTCAAAGCTTTTTATTTTGAATTAATTTTAGACTCACAGAAAAATTGCAAATATAGTAGAGTTTCCATGTACCTATCGCTCAGACTCTTCTAACAACTTACATGACTATAGTATAGTTATCAAAACCTGGAAATTAAACATTAGAAAATAATATTAACTATAGATCGTATTCAAATTTCACTGTTTTTTCCCTAATGTCCTCTGTTTATTACAGGAGCCAGTCCAGAATCCTTTATTATGTGTTTTTCTGTGTCTTTATTGTCCTCTAAACTGTGAGAGTTCCTTATTCTTCCTTTGTTTTCATGCTCTTAGCACTTTTGATAAATACTGGTCAGTTATTTTGTAGAATGTCTCTCAATTTTAGTTTGATGCTTTCTCGTGATTAGATTGAGATATGTGTGTGTTTTGGCACAGATGCTGAAGGAAGGATGCTGTGTCCTTCCATAGCATCACGTCGCAGGCTTGTGATGCCTGCGTGTCTTGTTACAAGTGGTGTTAAACTTGATCACTTATTTAAGGTGGTGTGTGCTGGATTTCTTCTCTGTAAAGTTAGTACTTAACTTTTTATAACTGATAAACATCTTGGGGGAAATATTTTGATACTCAACCATGATTTTTGCAATCATGGTTTATGAGTAGAATTTAATATATCCGTTGGCATACAGGGAACTAACTCTTTATTACTTTAAAAAAGTGCATATCAGAGTTTTAAAAAAGGGCTTTCTGAAGTTTATGATACATATTAAGGAAATTCACAAAGTATGAAATTGAAGGAAATAGGATTAAGAAAACTGAAACCCTTCTCACCTATAAATAGCAATAATATTTATATCTATAAATGATATGCTGTACAAAATATTTTAGGTTTAATTTTATTATATTTTTCTATTACCATTTAGTCCTATTATACCCCCTTCCCCCAGCAATAAAATAGTTTTGAATAATTCACTCAAATTCATACAACAATCTGATGAGGTTGATATTAGTAACATTATAATTTTATTATATTTTCTCCTTTTCAGATGTGTAAACTAAGGTTCAGTGAGATTAAATGATTTTTCCAAAGTCTAATCATCAGTTACCGATAGTGCAGAAACATACACCTGGATCTGTGTATCTAATCACAAAGCATTTTCCCATTGTGCACTGTGAAAAAATGGATGTGCTTACACGGCAGCAAGTTCCATTTCATTGGATATGTCCATGTAGAGGGGTATTGTCCCTTCTGGGGATATGGTAAGGAAACTAAAACAATAGACAAGTGGTTCAAATAGATGATTCTAAGGTTACCTCTGACTTTGAAATTTAGTGATTTTAAAATACAGTGATGAAATGGCCATGTTATTAACTTATGTCATTTTGCATCTGATTTCATTTTATTTTCTTTTTCAATTGTTTTTCAAGTGCAGTTGTGTCCATTTTCCCCCATCTCCTCCCACCTGCCCCACCCACCCCAACTTCCTATACTCAATCCTGCCCCCTTTGGCTTTGTCCGTGGGTCCTTTATACATGTTCTTTGATGACCCTTTCCCTTCTTTTCCTTATTATCCCCCTGCCCCAGCCCCTCTGGTTACCATCAGTCTATTTTTTATTTCAATGTCTCTGGTTATATTTTGCTTGCTTGTTTGTATTGTTGATTAGGTTCCACATATAAATGAGATCATATGGTATTTGTCTTTCACCACCTGGCTTATTTCACTGAGCATAATGTTCTCCAGGTCCATCCATGCTGTCATGAAGGGTAGGAGCTCCTTCTTTTTTTCTGCTGTGTAATATTCCATTGTGTAAATGTACCATAGTTTATTTTTTTGATCCACTCATTTACGGATGGGCATTTAGTTTGCCTCCACACTTGGCTATTGTAAATTGTGCTGCTATGAACATTGGCGTGCATAGGTTCTTTAGAATTGGTGTTTCAGGATTCTTAGGGTATACTCCACACAGTGGAATTGCCAGGTCAAAAGGCAGTTCTGTTTATAGTTTTCTGATGAAATTCCATAATATTTTCCACAGTAGTTGCACTTGTCTGCATTCGCACTGACAGTGTACTAGGGTTCCCTTTTCTCCACAATCTCACCAGCATTTGTTTGTTGCTTTGTTTATGATGGCCATTCTGACTGGTGTGAAGTGGTATCTCATTGTGATTTTAATTTGCATCTCTCTGATGGCTAGTGATGCTGAGCATCCTTTCATATGTCTCTGGGCCCTCTGTATGTCCTCCTTGGAGAAGTGTCTGTTCAGGTCCTTTGCCCATTAATTGGGTTGTTTGTCTTCCTGCTATGGAGTCATGTGTGTTCTTTATATATTTTGGAGATCAAATGCTTGTCCGAGGTATCATTTGCCAATATATTTTCCCACATGGTTGGTTTCCTTTTCATTCTGCTGATATTTTCTTTAGCTGTGCGGAAGCTTTTTAATTTGATGAAGTCCCATTTGTTTATTCTTTCCTTCATGTCCCTTCTAGGGGACATATTGGTAGAAATATTCTGCATGGCATATCTGAGATTTTCCTACCTATGTTCTCCTCTAAGACTTTTACGGTGTCATGACTTATATTTAAGTCTTTTTTCCACCTTGAATTTATTTTTGTATATGGTGTAAGTTGGTATTAACTTATTCTTTTCTTTTTGCTTTTCCTCTTTTGGAAGTTGAAGAAAGAACACTTTTGTCTGATTTTCACATTCAATGAACTAAAACACTGATAGAGTTTGCTGAAAGGAACATGTCTTTCCTTCCAGAATCTCCAGGATACGTGACTATAGTTCATTTTATTAAGTAACACCAATATTTGGTTCTCTTCTGAGGTCTCAGAGAGGTTGCTGGGACTGTAATAAGATGTATATTCTGTCTGTCTTTTCCATGCTACATGAAATTCATGGAGAACAAGCAAAACCCTGCTTGTCTGTTAGGTTCTTTAACCTCAGTAAAGTAAGCCTTTTTTCCTTATTTTTTAAATAAATGTTTTTATATCATTCAATTGGAGAAATATTACTTTAAAGAAAAGTAGAGGGACAAATACCTTAGTTTATTCTGAAAAACCCACTGATATTTAAGTACTCTAGCAAGCTCTATGTCATCTTATGATCAGTAACTTATTTTTTTCTTCTGATATTATCTTAAAAACAGATTGTAATGCTTCTTTTCAAAAGAACTAAGGCTCTGAAAGGGGAAGCAAAATTTTAGTGTCACACAGCTGACAACTTAGAAGTATCATGTGCATGATTTTTTCTTCCTTTCTTTTCTCACTTATGTGTGAGGTCAACTAGTAATAATAGATGCATTCTAAATTCTAGGGTGTTTTTTTTCTTCTAATAAGAAAACTAAGCCTAACATGGAGAAGTGGTTTGCCTAAGGGCAATTGGGTATAAAAATTAAGAATCCAGGATAAAACCTACATAGAAAATTAGATTTTATTAATGGTTTCCTTTTCTGTACAAAAACATTTTGGTTTGATGTAGTCCCATTTGTTTATTTTTTAATTTTTCTTTCATTTCCCTTGCCTGAAGAGATATATCAGAAGAAAATATTGCTACGAGCAATGCCCAAGATTTTACTACCTATGTTTTCTTCTAGGATTTTTATGATTTGGGGTCTAAACTTTAAGTCTTTAATCCATTTTGAGTTTATTCTTCTGTGTGGCATAAGAAGGTGGTTTAGTTTCATTTTTATACATACATCTGTCCAATTTTCCTAACACATTTATTGAATAAACAGTTTTTACCCATTGTAGGTACTTGTTTCCTCTGTCAAATATTAATTGACTATAAAGGTGTGGGTTTATTTCTGGGCTTTCTATTCTGTTCCATTGGTTTATGTGTCTGTTTTTATGCCAGTACCAGGCTGTTTTGATTACTGTTGGACTTACAGTATAGTTTGATATTAGGTAGCGTGATTCCTCCAACTTTGTTCTTTCTAAAGATCACTGTTGCTATGTGGGGCCTTCTGTGGTTCCATATAAATTTTTGAAATATTTTTTCTAGTTCTGTGAAATATATCATTGGTGTTTTGATAGGAGTTGTGCTGAATCTACAGATTGCTTTGGGTAGCATGGACATTTTAATGATGCTAATCCTTCCTATCCATGAACATGGTATGTGCTACAACTTGTTTGTATCTTCTTCAGTTTCTTTAGTGTCTTATGATTTTCTTAATATAGGTTTTTCACATCTTCAGTTAGATTTACTCCTAGGTATTTTATTATTTTTTAAGCAATTGTGAATGGGATTGTTTTAGGGAGAACATATTCATAATACATATGATAAGGGATTAATATCCAAAATTTATAAAAAACTTAGAAAACTCAACACCAGCACAAACAAACAATTCAATTAAAAAATGAGCTAAGGACATGAAGAGACACTTCTCTAAAGAGGACATGCTCATGGCCAATAGACATATGAAAAGATGCTCAATGTCACAAATCATCAGAGAAATGCAAATTAAAACCACAATGAGATACCACCTCACACTGGTCAGAATGGCTATCATCAATAAATCAACAAACAATTGTTGGCAAGAATGTAAAGAAAGGGGGACACTTTTGCAATGTTGGTGGGAATACAGGTTGGTGCAGCCACTGTGGAAAGCATATGGAGTTACCTCAAAAAATTAAAAAAATGGAACTGCCTTATGATGCAATGTTTCCATTTCTGGGAATTTGAAGAAACCCAAAACACTAATTTAAAAGAATATAAGAACCCTTGTGCTCATTGAAGCATTATTTACAATAGCCAAGATTTGGAAACAGCCCATGTGTCCATCAGTAGATGAGTGGATAGAACAACTAAGGTGCATTTCCATAATGGAATACTACTCAGCCATAAAAAAGAAGAAAATATTACCCTCTGCGAAAGTATGGATGGACCTGGAGAACATTATGCTAAGTGAAATAAGCCAATCAGAGTAAGACAAATACCATATGATTCACTCACATGTGGAATCTATTGAACTGAACTAACAAGCAGAATAGAAACAAATACATGAATAGAGAGCAGACTGACAGCTCTGAGGGGAGGTACTGGGGCAGGTCAAGGGAGAAAGCAAAAAAGTAAAAGGACTCATGGACATGAACAACAGTGTGGTGATTGTGGTTTCAGGCAGGGGGTTGGGTGGAGGTGGAAGAGAGTTAAGGCAGTAAATAGTAATGGCAAAACACAATTAAAAAAGAAAATTAGATTACAATGAAAGACTATAGGCTTTTCCTTCTTTATTGAATCATCACTCGTATCTTAGTTCTTTAAAGTAAAGATTGGCCTCCTGATGGAGAAACGGGAAGAATAATTTATATAGCATGTTTAATAATTTGAATTGATATTGGAATATACTCTAAGAATTTTTATTTATATTAGTGATCCAATTGCCCAGAAAACAGATTTGGATCTCACTGTGAGTAGGCACTATTCCAAAAGGTTTTTTTGCTTTTGTTTTTATTTTTTTAACTATGGTAAAGAAAGTGGAGTGTCTTTGTGTAAGTCATTTACCTATATGAGAATTGCTTTCTAGATGGAAATGATACCTTCTTTTACATACCTGACAGGTTTATAGTGGAACGAGATAATGAATTGAGAAAGATAAAAGCTTTCTCAATTTATTTCCCTGTCTATATCTTTGTTTGGAATCCTCCCTGTATTATCCTTGTCTTAACCCAATTAGACTTGGTTTGACCAAAGAAGGAATTTTATTTTTCACTCATTTAACTAAAAGTTTGTGGTAGGCTGATCTATTCAAAGACATTTAGACAATAAATCCATTCAAATGTCTTTGTTAAGAACTGATCTCTCCCAATGTCTTAGTTCTTTTACCTGTGTTGTATTCATTCTTAGGTTCTCACTATGTGTGGCAAAAATGGCCATGAATAATAACAGGCCTGTATTCTATCAATTTCTCAATCACATTGGTCATGTAGAGATACCTGGACCAATCTCTGTAACCAGAGGAATGGATATCTTTGAATGATTAGACCAGAGTTATTTACTAAAGTCAGTTCCACTTAAAATACTTGGACTAAATGGAAGAGGGTGGTTCTTCAAATGAAAATTGAAATACTCTTATTAGTAGAAGAATCTCAAACAGTGGGAAGGATGCTGGGTTGGAAAAAAGAGTAGCTGTCAAATAGGCCCTCATTAACCTTATTTCAGTCGCTGAAACCCTATTAACCCTTAAAGGATTGACTTGAATCACATTTTGTTATTCCTGATTCTCTAATCATGTATGATTTCTCCCTCTTTTGTTTTCCTTTACCATTTTGTGCTTCTTTTTACTATTTATTTTTGTGAACTTTGTATAATAATCAGAAGTTCATTTCTTAGATTATTATAGTGTCACCTCTTTGAGGGCAGAGACTATCTCTTCTTTGTCTGTAATTTTCAGCAGCACCCAACAGGTGTGATTCATAATAGACTGTCAGTAAATATTTATTAATCTGACTTCCTAATGTTGCACACAGTATCAGTAATAAAAAGTAAACAAAACAAAGTAGATGTCTTAATGTATATAATTTATTAACTGATTAATTTATTAAAAGACTAACAGAAGCAATGTTAATAATTCTGAGAAATGATTCTTATTTAGGAAGTAAAAATAACTGAAGCTCCCAAGAGTGGTCAACTTTTGTAAAGACTGGTTGGGGAGGAGGTTCATCTGGACCTGATCTTCATTTACTAATCATGTGCCTTCTTTTCCTCTTCAGTTGTCTGGGTTCATGTCTAAGCTCATGCCAGCTATCCAGAATGCCCTCAAGAATTCAAGTGGATCTGGAAGAGGAAAGGGACCGATGGTGTTAAATGAACCCATTCAGATTGAGACCTACATGGGACTGATGTCATTCATTGGAAACCGCAACAAGCTTGGCTATTCTCTTGCCCGAGGGAGTATTGGTTTTTGAGACTCTTTGATATATAAGTACATCATCTATACACATACCGTAATTGAAGATTCTAGTTCAGCCGAACATCATTTTGGACTGAAATAATTAACTTCTTTTAAATAGTATTACATGATTTTGAATATTTAGTACCTTAGGAAATCTAAAAGCTTGATTAGACTGATAAATGTCCACTTTAGACCCTATATAGCGATAATAAAATTTCCCAAAATGAGAAAATAAATTCTCCTAAGCCCATTAAATGATGTTATTGAATGGGTACCTGATTATAAACTCAAGGTGAACTCTGGGTTCTTGTTTCTCTTTCCTCTAAATTTAGGCATTTTTCAGACCTTGGTCTTTGGCCCTCTGATCCTGATATTCTCTCTCATTGGGGCCTTGCTTTCTATTATTTTAGCTACCCTTATTATAAGAATGACTTTCAAATCCATATTTGCATCCCTGATATTTCTTCAAGATTCAGTTTTGCATTTGTGTCTACTGATCGTCCATGTCAGTGTTCAAATGGCCTCTCACATTTAGCATCTTCACATTCCTGGATTTCTTTGGGTCAGCTTTATGGTTCCTGTTAATTTCCTTGACAAATCCACTCCATATGGTATCTGTATTAGTCTGTTTGGGCTGCTATGACAAAATACCACAAATTGGTGGCTTATGTACAACTGAAATGTATTTGTCACAGTTTTGGAGGCTGGAACACTGAGATCAGGGTGCCAGCATGGTCAGGTAAGGGCATTCTTCCGAGGTCGCAGACTTTTTATTATATCCTCACATGATACAGGGGCAAAAGTGTTCTCTTGTGCTTCTTTTATAAGGGCATTAACCTCATTCATGAGGGCTCTGCTCTCATGACCTACTCACTGCCTTCAGGCTCAACACTGGGCTTTAGGATTTCAACATTTGAAATTTCAGGCAGACACAAACACCCGGACCATAGCAGTGCCATATCTGTATGTAGCTTAGCATTATACCCTAATGCCCAGCTGTCAAACTGTTCATTCGTCTTTCAAAATTGTTCATATTCCCCTCCTTCTTTCCATTCTCACAGGTATATTATCAGATCATCTTGGAGGATGACCCTAGCATGTCTTTTTTGAAAGGTCGTAGCCTTTTAATTGGGATCATCATTCCAAGGCTGGCCCTCTTCTGATCTATTCTGTTGCTGGTTGTCAGATTTCTAAAGCATGATTTGATCATATCACTCCCTGCTCCAGAATGTTAATGGCTCGTTTCTGTTTGCTGTTTTTTCTTCAAACACACACACACACACACAAAGCAGACCCTTTCTTTCTAATGGATGCCTGATATGTTAAACAAGTGGAAGTAGGGCCACAATGACTGAGGGAGAGGTGGGAATGCCACTGGAGGGGCTCCCTGTATAAAGTCTGTGTGTCCCACAGCGTTCTGAGGTGTGTCCTAACTCATTCTGTTTGCCATTGCTCTTTTTCATTTCATTTACTCTTTGTCTCTCCTTATGTCTAATTTTGAACAATCTGGGAGATTATCTCACCTTTTCAAGGTTCTTGTATTTCTTAAATTTTTCCATTTTATCTTATTTTAAATTTATTTTGAAAATCAGTTTTAAATATTGAACACCATAAACATTATTATAACCAACTTTTGGCCTGGCCCAAGACTCAAAGCTGGAACACCTCAGTAGGCATTCAAATTAAAAATTTTAAAGTAATTGTTTTTGCTTATGTGGCATCTATTTTTCAAAGTTCTACCTTTGAAAAACTTCCTCAATTGCTAAGATTTGTCCTCTGATATAATCATAAACATCAATTTGATGTAGGCATTCAAAACGCAGGTCTTGAATAAACCTCATTCCATTTCGTCTTTGTTTACTTCCATTAGTATTTCCCTCCCTCTCTTTCCCCTTCCCAGCATCCACTCCCCGCCCCCCATGATGGCAAATATTGTTCCAGTCCTCAAGGCAGGGGACTTCTATTCAGACTCTAAAAGGAAATGTTGAAATTTTTAGCTGCCCTGTCAACAGTAGTGGAATGAAAAGTCGTTGGATTATTTTGGCAATGGTTCTAAAGTAGACATAATTGGCAAATCATTATAGCACTGTTGCCTGAAAATCCCCATTTGCCTCAAGATAGTAGCATTTGTTGGCAGCAGCCTCCGAAGTGTCCAGCCCTTTCTTTTCAGTTACCATTAAAGGATCAGCCTGACAATGGACTTCTCTGCACATTTGTCCTCTTTGTAGCTTATGCTGGACTGTTCTCAAATGACCGTCTAAATGACACATTGTAGCATCATCAATGGAATCGAATCAGAAAAGATGAGAGGAGGTAGACATCTCTGAGTCTTGAGGTGCAGCCTATAACAATAGAATAAGCTTTAATCACACCAAAGCTATTTAATGTGGAGAACTCAGAGATGACACCAGAACTGTCTTCACATTTCACAAAGACTCTCCTGTGGGATATGTCATAAAGTAATGCATGGGGTATACAAAGTAGAATGATGATCAGAGGATGAGAGTATACAGAAATTTGGATGGTAATTTAAGATAAGAATAAACTTCTTACAGTTAGAAATGTCCAAAAAACAGAACTGCCATCTTCTCCACCTGATTTTTATGCCATTCAGGAATTCCCAATAGAAAATCCCAGAAAGTCTCCTTTCAGAAACTGCTTGAACATCTCTGTTGATAGATAACCCACAGTCTTCTAATATATCTTGGGAAGCTCTGATGATTAGAAAGTTCTCCTTCTGTTTACTTAGACTCTGTAATGCTCATCTGCCATCTCTTTTATTTGAAAATATTCTTATGCTTCAGTAGATTCAGCTTGGGTTTCCATTTCAGGATACAGGGCGTTTGGGTACAGAGCGAAGGCTGATTGATTCTCTACCATTCACAATAGGCTGAGCAATCAAGATTCACCGTGCTTGACCTTTCGGTGAGTAATAAGGCCTTTTTGGAGATCCGGCATTTGGCTAGCCTCAAAAGCAGAAAAGGACAACTTGTAAGTCTGGGATCTTTTACAATACATTGTGGACCATTCTCATTATGTCTTTGCTGAACCATCACTAAGGAATCCAATTTACAGAGATAGGAACCACCTAATCCAAAGCTTTCATTGCACAGAGCAAAGGCCTAGAGACTGGAAAGAAATCGCTCAAAAAGTGGATGGTAAATTTTTGGCAACACTGGGATTAGGTTCTAAAGCTTCCAACTTCCTATTTCTGGTCCACTTACTCTTCCCATTTATTTCTATTCCCATGGAAAATCATGTCATGTAAATCAGTGTATCATAGTTGCTGGGTTAATTCTAAAGTGAGAAAAAAAAATAGGTCACTCACTGTTGTTTAGAGGGAATTTCCAGAAATTGCCTGTATTTTCTTGAAGGTTAAGGTCACTCCTAAAGCTCTCTGATTTCCTCTCTAATCAAAAAGCCCAAACAGAGCTGCGGAAGCCAGCATAGCCAGCAGTTATTTTGTGAGGAGGCTTAACCTAAGCCTGGCATTTTGTGAGGCAGGAGAAGGGAGGGAAAAAGTATTAAATTTAAGTTTAAAAGCTCCTCAGAAATTCTTTACACACAAGAGACCAAGTTGGAGAAAAGAAGATGCTTGGTGCCAAGGGGAAGAAAGAGAGAGGCTAATACCTGTGGTTTTCAAAGGTTAACAACAACAAAAAAAGCCCCAGTGTTTGCACGGGATGAATGCTTATTGGCTCTCAACCAACAATTATACAAGGGCTTGTGCCTACATCCTGTAGCTGTGGTTTAGGGACGCTGCTCATGAGTGACTTCTTATGCTTAGAGGCAGGAAACTTTAGTCACTGATGTGTAAATTCACCTTTGGTCTGTACCTCCCTCTACGTGCTCCTTGCTCTGAAGGCGGTTAGGGGGGCCGGTCTCCTGATTGCCTTGGAGATTCCAGTTCCTCAGGGGCTAAGGAAGTGCTCCCTTCGTGGCCTTGGGAGTAACAGTGACTCTATCAATACTTATCTTATTCCACTTGATTGTAGCAATCCCTTAGGACAATTCTGTGGCCACAAAGAGGAATTACATTATCCTCTGCTAAACCCATTTAGCCTCAAACCCCAAGACAAAAAAAAAAAAAAATTGCGAGCTGTAATTCGTGTCAGAGCTGCAACCATTGTGAAATACGAGAGGCAAAGACAGGAGGTTATTCGTGAGTCTAGATCTTGTGCCTGATGAATGATTTTATACTCAGTTATAAAAAGTTCTTCACATCTCACAGGTCTCCTTTGTAGTGAAGCCAACTAGAATTTGCAAGAAACTGTTCAAAAAGCAGATGGTGAATATCTGGCAATACTGGGATTAGATTCTAAAACCTCCAATTTCCTATATCTGGTCCACTGCTCTTTCCATTTACCTCTATTCCCAGCGAAAGGCATGTCATCTAATTCAGTGTATCATAGCTGGTGGGGAGAGAGCACAGTAGGCCCAGTTTAATGAACTCCTGTGTGTTCGGATAGGTATGAGATATCCTATGCTACACTACAAATGCATCATACTTTGGTATCAAGTTCTCTGAACCACCTTCTCACTCACATCCTGTCCACAATGTCGCACTGCATGTGTCTCAGAAATTCCTCTTCCTTCCTTTCACATTCTCTGCTCACTCTTCGTGGATTCATCTAAACTAAGATTAGAAGAGATCTTCAAGATCATCTAGTTTAGCCTGCTACCTATTGCAGGAATGTGCTCCACCAAACAACCAATGTAGACTCAGCTTCTGCAAAAACATCCAAAGGTCAAGGACTCCCCTGCTTCCTACAGTAGCTAATTCTACTGCCAAACATCTACAGCAAGAAGATTTTTCTGAATATTGCATCCAGATAGTCTTCCCTGGAAATTTATCTATATTTGATCTGAGATCTTCCTTTGAGATTATCCAGAATGAATTTCCTATTTCATATGGTTGTACTTTAAATAAAGGCAGCTAACCAGTGCTCTGCCAACAAAGTGGTTTTATTTATTTATTTATTTATTGACATGTAAACTCCAGTTACCACAGCCATTCTTCATATGATGGGTTATCCAGAACCCCCTATTGAACTTGTCTGAGGCAGCCTCCATCCAGTGAACATTTCTTGTAAAATATTTCATTCAACACTGGCACAGCAGCTCATACCTATGCAGTCTAGTGCAGATTAGAGTGTAGTTGTTCTTCATTTGCCAATATATTGTTAATGAAATCCAGGTGTTCTTTATCATACTATTTGTTCACATGAAGCTTATGGTTAACTTCACACTACATATAAGATACCACTTTTTTTTTTATTTTGCATTTATTACAACATTTTTGAAAAACAATATAGCTAGGTGGGAAACAGTAAAAATATAAAGACTACTATGGAAACTAATTATATATCATGTTTTCAGCAATTCTGTCCTTCATTCTAAGAGTCAGAGAATCACATCAATAAGTATCTAAGCAATTAATAAAAATTAAATCAGTAGATACACAAAATTAAAACATTTGGTATGAGTTGATACAAAAATATTAGAAATATGTAGCTTTATTAGTTTACCTTGATTCTAAAAGCTCTTTTTTATGAAATTCTTGTTTATTCTATTATAGTTGTCCCAATTTCCCCCCTTTGCTCTCCTCCTCCCATCCTACCCCTGCTCCCGCAGTCAATCCCTGTACCACTGTCCATGTCCATGGGTCATTCATACATGTATATATCACCTTTTTTCTGATTTAGTAATTCCACTTAAGGAACAAATCAGAAAACTTTAGTATAGATTACTTGTAGTAAACTTATATTAGCACCTAGTAATTATTGCTTTTCTTTTTGGATTTTTAAATTTATTTGTGGATTTTTTTTGTTAGTGTTTGCTTAACATTTTATCCCAAGTCAGTGTCAAACTTACTCTTCCATAGTGTCTGGCAACCAACATTATTTTTATGTTGCTCTTTTTCTGTCTTCAATCTAGAGGACAAGGTGGGCATGCTTTCCATGATGGACAGTTGAGCCAAAGTAGCAATCGGAATGGCCTGACCCACAAAGATCTTTGGTATTGGTTACTTGGTTGTTCTGTCCCTAGAGCAAAAGACTGATGGACAGCCTGCTCAAATTTTACTTGATCTTTCTAAGCACAAGCAAGCTGAAGTCTGACTTGCGTCAGAAACTGCCACCCTAGGATACCATTATCCTCATTAAATCTAGATCGCCCAAGTTGATGGCAACAGTTCCCATCATCACTCTTGGCCTACAGAGAATAACCACAATAAAGCTGTTCCGTTGAAAGATGTTAGGATTCTTCTCACAAATGCATCTTTCATGGCCTTGGTGAAGGAAACGTCTCTGGAAGTTCTTAGGGGTCATAGTCAGAAGGTAGGTGAGAAGGTTGTAGGTAATAAAAACACTTTAGCACCTCTCCCTAAGTTCACAGATACCTTTCTCTGGCACTTCAAATTTGCTCATTATACACATTTCTGCCCCCATCTTTTAGTCAAGCAAAACTTTAGAGCCATTCTTAGTGGCTCAAATACAATAAATCTAAAAATCTTAGCCTAGTGTACTCCAATCAATGAATTTTGTCTACTCCAACATACACATTTTTTTACCTTGACTAAATACCCCTGGGATCAGTTCCTGTATATATTCTCTAGTATTTTGTTGATATAAATTGGCAAAAACCTCACAATTATTTGGGGGTATATTACATCTTCTCATGAATCACACTTTTTTAGTAACTGTAAGAAGCTGAATTTGGTTGTAAGTCTAGAAACAATACAGAATGAAAAAAACTACAACTTCTGATCCATATGTGTTTATTTGTTTGTTTGTTGCTTGAGCAAAGCAATATATTTCCTGGCACCTGGTATGCAGTTATTGATGTGTGGTGTTTCTTTTTTTATTTTTACCTATTATTAAAGATAATCAGAAACAGTTTACTTTCATTTGTCAAGAACAGCAACACACTGGAGTTATATCAAACTTTCAAACCTATATCATATTCTAGACAACAGGGAACTTGATTACCGCTCTGCTCCACTGGGTTATTTCACTGATGATATCATGTTGATTTAACCAGGTGAACAGGAAGTAGAAAGTATTCTAACAATTGTGACACACACATAGAAATATTTCCCCACCCCCAATTTCTGCAGCTTTAGAGACTTTTTTAGGGTATGAAACATATCAAATGGCCTAAGACATGTCAAGATAAACTTTCTAAGGCAGTTGGAAATTTTCTGCTCTCCTATTACTAAGAAAAAGCCACGATGCCTACTGGGGTTCTTTAGATTTTAGAGGCAACATATACCTTACTTGGTCTGCTCTTTGAACCCGTGGACCAAGCAATCCAAAAGGTTGCTAATTCTGAGTGAGGCAACAGAACAGAAGAATCTGGAGCAGGTTCAGGCTGCTGTGCAAGCTGCTTTATCACTTGGGCGGTACACCCAGCAGATCCAATGGCATCTAAAACGTCTGTGGCAGATGGAGGTCGGCATGGAACCTTTGGCCAGCTGCTGTAGGTGAATCACTGAATAGACCTTAGGATTTTAGGCAAAGATATTCTATTTTCTTAGGTAACATTTTTTTTTTTTTCTTTTTGATTGCTCCTGAATCCTACTAGATATATAGGCTGATGGCACTTGACCATCAGTCACCAGGTACTGAGCATAAATGCAGCCTAAGGTGCCCATACCTGTGGTTTTATGGACAGTTCTCTCTAGTGGATGGACTGATGAAACAATTTTGAACTTGATTTTCAAATGGTTCTGTTTGATATGCTGCCTAATCTGAAAGGGGACAACTGTGGCACCTACTCCATGGTTGTCCTGAAAAACAGTGGTGAAGAAAATTTCTCCTATGAGCAAAATAAACTGAATGCCATTTCTATGTCCCGCTTCAAGACTACTTTTCATTTTTTCAGAAAATAGATCTGGAGCAGTGATAAGACCCAGTTACTGTCACACACACCTCGCAAAGCCACTATGCTTGCTAGTGGCAGGCACATGATGCCGCTTGTTCCATTCTGCCTATACCAGGCTGAGTTCGGTTTCACATAATATATGCCATTTCATTATTTTAAACACACGAGGTTTAACATATGGAATGAAGTACTCACAAGGCTGTTAGAAAGGCTGGAGGCACAAGTTTTAGGCTGTGACTCCAGAAGTGATTCTCTGAACAACACTGCAAAATTGGCTCACCGAAGGCTTAGTTATCTCCTTCATACACAGGAAGCTGGGCGATTAGGAAGCTGCTGTCCGATCAGCAGGTACCAGGACCACACCACGCCTAAGCTACAATCTAATGATCAGGAGCATCCACTACACCTACTGGCTCCAGAGCCATATTGCATCTGCTAGATCTATAGGAGCAGAATGAGTGGGGCACATTCTGCCCCCTTCCTCCTTATTTATTCTGAAGCAGGACATGGGAAGCACTTTCCATTTTTTCCTCTTAATAGGAACTGCAACAGTTTTTTAAGTGTTTAAAGGTATCAGACATTATGCTAAGGGCTTTGCATTCAGTATGTCCATGAATCCTCAGATACCTCTCAAGACTACATTAATGTCAAAAATTCTATTGAAACAAAGAAAAGCAAAGTAGAAAGAGGCTAAGAAACTTGGCTAAGATCATGCACTTATAGGTAGAAGACTGGACTAAGTTAGAACTTAATCACATGCAGAACCTAGCTAGAAAAAAATCTGAGAATTATAGTAGTTTTCTAATTTCTGCAATACCAAAGACCCCCGTTTTAAAACAAGATTGGAACAGATGTTAAGCAGGTCATTGTACTGGATGCATAACTTCACTTATACTAAAAAAGATAGCCATTCAACTATTTTCTTCCCTGATTGTCTGTAAAGTTTTGAAGGTATCCCAATCTCTCCTCCAACATAGACTTTTACACATATTAGGCAATCAATCAGTCATGCATTTTATGATCCTGGTGCTATACTCTTTTTGGTTTCAACCCATTTCAGTAGCACATGTTTAAGCTTCTGTGAAACCACTGCCTTTTTGTGGTCTGGTTTTACAAAACAGCAGACCAACTTAAGCCTTCTCCCTGACTTTAGAAACAAATAGTATTTTGATTTTACCAAAAGCCTTTTTATTCCCCAGACTTTGTTGTGGTTACATCAAAACACATAGCAACATGCAGAATGTATCATAGTTACAGAAAGTGGGGAATGGCATTTTACTGAGGTTTAAAAAAATCGTAAAGAAGACTAGTTGAGTGATGCCCAGATCATCAGTCAGGAGCTTGTCAGTTTTAGAACAGAGTTCAGTTAGCAGGAGTGTAGGATACACCTAGCATCATCGCAACGTGATGACTGGCAGATACCCTGTCCCAAAAAGGTGTGTCAGTAAAAAGTGATGAACTGAGTCAGCTTCAGGGAGAGTGAGCTGCAAGCAGCAGAGACATACCATCTGATGTCAGTGACTTTTCAGATGGTGGTTCCAACGGTAAAGGTAGGAATATAGGAAGTAAAAATAACTTTGAGAGGAAATACCATATGTTCAGATTTGGATAAGCTGAGTACAAAGACGCTATGGGACATCAAGTGAAAATATTCCTGTCTAATCAGAAGCTGCATGTGAAGGACTGTTTCTCAGAAGAAAGGATGTTTGGCTAGAGATACAGGTCAGGGAGTCACCCCAGGAGTGATAAGTAACACCTCAATTATGGATAGATTGTGAGAGAGCACATAACTTTCTGCAATAATGAAGCATTCCATAATTCCATGCTGTGCAACACAGCAGCCATTAGCCATGAAATATGACAGATGAAACTTGGAAACTGAATTTTTTATATTATTTGTTTTAATTAATATCATATAGCCAAATGTGTCTCATGTCTATCTTACTAGACAGTAAACGTATAGAATAAAAAAAAGAGACGGCTAAAATTAAAATCCTTACTAACAACAATATTGAATATCTGAGGTTGTCTTGATGCTATCAAAGATAAACAAGAACATGTTTTATATAATAGTGGTTTATTTTTTTCTTCCATATTTTATTGATTGGTAAAGAAAATCAAGAGCTTGGGTTGGATACCAGTAGCTTCCCCTCTCACGTCTTCCTGTTTCCAATTTAGTGGTAACTTATTTTAAGAGCCTTGGTTTCTGGTTCCATTGGTAGTTACCTTTAGAACTCTGGGAAATATTTTCCTTGTGTGTATTAATTTAACAACATCAGAGATCATTCACTGACTTCTGCTTATGAAAGAAGCAGACTAAACTCACATATACTGAACTTCACACTTCCTTTTCCTCCTTCAATGTTTATCTTCTACTTTATTGATTATATTTGTTTCTTAAATAATGTTTTACTTCTATTTTTTATTGCCTTTGGTTGTCTGCTCATCTCCCTTCTATGAAGATAAAGGTGTTGGTGAGAATAGCCCAGCTTTTCTCCAGCAACTCTTCTTCTTTGCCTTTTGTCAAATATGTATTTACTTCTACATTACCCAGGTTGTAAATGTTTACATGTTAAATGTGTCTCACTTGTTTTCACTTGATAATTCTGAGGAAAGTAGTGGTGGGATTTGTGAAAGTTCTCCAGCTTTATTTTTTGGTGCAAAATAATAACTCATTGTCTGTACATCTTCAAATTTATCAAATGTTTTATTATTTTTTTCTTTTCTTATAGGCCCATAAGTTATTGATATTCTTGTTTTGAAGATAAAGAAGTCAAAATAGAAATAAATAGAATGACTTAACTAAGGTCATGTAACTGGGAAGTAGGTAAGTTGACAGTCAGGTTTTCCGATGACCTATCTGCTCACAAATCTGTTCTCAATATGGTTTCCTAACCACTCGAGTTTGCCAAAATGTTATGGGTTTGGTTTCTTGCTTCAGGTCCACAATCTATGGTTCATGTTAGAGCAGAGAACTTCAAAGCTCGTGTCCTATGATCACGTTTTCTTTCAAGGAACTGTAGAAATCCCTCCAGGCATCTGGGTGTTTCATGAACCCAAGTTGGCAAATGTTTACCTATAGGTAAAGAATCATCTAACATTAAACTAACATTTACCAAACACTTATGTGCTAGTGTCTAGATTAGGATATTTCATATACATCATCTTATTTAATTCTCACAGCAATTCTCTAAGGAGAGAATATATTAGAGATAAAATTGAGTAGTTCAAATTTGAATAATTCATCAGTTCCATTGAGGTCTTGCTTTCTGTAAATGGGTTAGAATAACCAGTTCTCCAGACATATTGTATTTCACAAATGTGCATATTCACAAGATAAAGGAAATTTGGTAAAATCAAATGAGATTAAATGGCTTTGTTGCTTGGGGAATAAGTAGTATACAAACATAACACTGATGAGTAATAGCAAAGTGTTATGTAAGGCTTTGCTCCTGTTACCAGCAATGGAGTTGACCCAGATGGACTGGCACTGGGGGCCGGCTCCTGTGCGCGGAACAAAGATTCTGAACGCTCTTCCAAACTGCCAAGTTTCAGTAATGATACTGCTCGAGTGATTGTACAGTACGGATGGATTCCTGATTCACAAAACATACCCAGAACACATCTTCTCATTCTCAGTAATCCTATGATTAATGTAAGCTCATTAAAGATCCACATTTTATGTGGCTTATGTGACATGGGGCCTTTCTTTAAGAAGAAAGAATCTAATATTACAAAAACAAAATCAGACACAAAATGAATATTTTTTGAATGACAAAGTACATCTCCACCAAACTACAAAAAATTACAGGTATTACAAACCTGAAAAGTACTACTAAAACTTTTAAAAATCCATAAAAGAACTTAATACCTTTATTAACCAACTTATATAATACCCATTGTTGACTATATATTGGCTGATCGCCACTTCCTATGATGATATATTTTTTAAGTTACTTTCTGTATGAAGAATAGGTAATTTAATTTTTCTTTAGTTGATTGAAATGTATTTTTATAAAATTATTATTGATAATTTAGAAAAGTTTCATTCAGCTTCACCATTTATTATCAACAATGGAAAATGTCTATCTAGTTTCTGCCACATGAGATAGGAGACTCAGAAGAATCTGTACGGACTGTCTCCTCACTCTGCATACTTCTCCTGTGTCCTCCTGGTTCCTGTGCAGGCGCCTCAGGGCCCATTTGCATCTCCACGGAACCTAAACTGGGGTCCTGCCCTTTCTTTGGATGTTGGTGCTCGTTGGTTGTAGAAGTGTTCTTGGAACTCAGTTCTACATCAAGATACATGATAATTTAACTCTTCCCAAGAGTGACTGGGAACCACATAATTATATCTTACTGAACTCCAACTAAATGTTCACCTACCTCAACTTACCCGTAGCCAAATCTCACAAATGCCCAAGGCCATGCTACCTTACAGCCTGAGGGGAGGAGAGAGAATGTAAAGAAACAGCATTCTTAACCAATTTCAGTTAAAATATTTTACCTTTGGAAGTTGGAAAAAAAAAAAAAAAAGGAGCCCAGGAATACATTAGTAAGGCTCTTCTCACAGCCTGGGAAAGGATCCATTAAAGGAGGTGTTTTGAAATCTAATCTTTATTAGTTCCCTGTACAAATCCACCCTCACCCCAGGATTGTGGAAGGAGTAAGATATTTGGAGTGGGAGACCTTGATTCTAGTCTTGGCTTACTTATCGATTCACTATGTGGAACTTGGAAAAGTTACAAAGTTGTCTTCTCCCTGACATTGGGTTTGTATATAACAGAGTGGTTTGCAAGAACAAAACCCACACAGATAGGGCCCTCTGCCCTCACAGGCTCAGAGCACCATAGCATCCAGGTCTGAATTCAGAACACAGAAAAGACCCTCACCATTTTCACTCTGTTTTGGAAGTGGCTGCCTTTTTTTTTTTTTTTTTTCCTGAGAATGCAGTCAGTCAGCTGTTTTCAAGAAAAACAGGCGCAGTCTTTCCAGGGACTCCAGTCCCCTTTGCATCCCCGGTCATTTCCTTGTGAATCACTACATGATTGATGAGGGGCTTGTTTCTATGGTGACCACTTCTGCCCTTCCCAGCAGCTGGAGAGCTTAGCCTGACCCTGACACAGCTTCTTCAGCTGGGCGGGGTATCCACTTAACCAAAGCATTCAGGGCAGGACGTGACAGCTCTGCACTTCGGGCCCCGGAAGGGCTTCCAGAAGGGAGAAGGGTGGGAGCACTGTGAAACCACTCATCTGCGTTCTCGTTTTTTCCATGGGTTAAGGTCTCAAGAGGTTATGTCCTAGCTAGAAAGGAACGTTAATGGCAAAGGAGTTTTGAGGGGCTCTCAAAATGATGAATGAAACATTTCTTGCTTGGGTGGGGCTGTCCAGTAAGACTTCCTGCACCATTGCTTCTGACCTTCATAGAGTAATCTCTTAATCTTCCTGGTTTATTGGGCTAAGGTTGCTACATCTTAATTTCAATGAAGTCTACATCTTTTGCCCGCAATCAACTTTCCTCTAGCTACCTTTCCCTTAGGCCCATCAGTATCAGCCCAAGAGCCATTCGCTTGAATGGAGAGCCATGCCTAAGAGTTAACAGACAGTCACAGCTGTGTTGAGGATCCAGGCGCAAGTACATTCTAAAATAGCACCCGGCCGCGGAGGGCGTGGACACATGCCGGGCTCAACACTGCCAGGGAATGCTGCCCCGAAGCTTGAATTTTTCACGCCTCAAACTCATTAAACCCCCAGCCTTCATTTCACACATCAAGTCCCTCCAGAATTTCTGGCTTCCTTCCTTCAAACATAACACCCTTTTCTTCCTCAGGTGGCTACAACTGGTCCTTTACCAATTTGGTATTAATAATACTATTCACTTAAAAATTTTCTGAATGCCAAGGCTATAGCAATAGGGAACAGAATGTCCCTGTGGAGAAAAAAAATTGCTTTAATCATTAGAATTATTGGATTAATAGGCATGTAGAGCTGGAGGAGCTCCTAGAAATCGTGTAATTCGACTACTATCATGATATAGTTTGGGCAAAAAGAAGACCAAAGGTCACACAGTGAGTTTGGGTCATGACAAAGAAAGTGGAAATTGACACCCTAGTCCTGTGTTTATTTCTATTAAACCATTTAAAATAATTATTTTTAACAGCAAATAATTTTGGGAGGCTGCTAAGATAAGTTTTACAGATGTAGGTACCTAAAACAAACACCTAGCCAACTGCCTTAATCTTTTCCTTTAGTTTTAGTGTCTGGTTTAGAAGTGCCAAAGAAATTTTCCCCTTACATACACAAAACTTCTGGATTTTTTTTTCAGTCCTCCAAATTGCCATGTACAAACATCGCAATTCGTAACGAAATACATTAATACATACACATATTCATTCAACAAGCACTCGCATTGCTTACCATGCACAGTGCCCCTTCTGGTCCCAGGGGCACGGAGAGAGGAAACAGGATCAAGGCTCACTGGGTTCACAGCATAGCAAGAGCCAGGCATCACCCCCCTCCCATCCCGCACGTGTGAGTCTGGAATAAGGCAGATTAGGAGATCTATTTTAAAGGGGCAAATTACTTTTAGGAAAAGAAGATCAGAGAATGATGAAGTTAAACTAGGATGTCCATGGAAGGCTTTTGTGGAAGTGATATTTGAACTGGTTTTAGAGGATGGGTAAGAATTTTACATGCACACAACTTTAGGTGAGCAATGATCTGAGTCAGCATTTTCAATCTTTTTGACCTCATGGCACATACAAACCAATTACTAAAATTCTGTAGCACACCAAAAATATATATTTTTTTGCCAATCTGACAAAAAATAGGTATACTTTTGATTCATTCACACCTGACAGCTACTGTTGTGTTGGTTCTTGCCATTTTTTTGTCTGACAATCTAAGGGAAAAGAGGTCAGTGCCCTCGACTAGTGAAGTATTGCGTGTTTTAAAAATTCTTGCAGCACCCCGGTGTGCCTCTTGTAGCACACTGGTTGAAAAATTGCTGATCTAAGTGGAAGGAACAGTGTGGACAAAGCACGGAGACAGTAAGAACATGAAGGTGCTGGCCCTAATCTGTGGCCAGCTCACAGCGTACACCATGGGAAGGCGGCAGAAGCTCAAAGCTCTACTCAGAAAAAGAGAATTCTCAAAGAGTTATACTTAAGTTCTTACATGTCAATTCCCATATCTGGAAAACAACAAAACAAAACACCACACAGGTAGGATTTTTATGTTTTGAGAATTCCTCATTTTAGCTATTTTAACAAAGAAGTCTCAAGATGTCCCAGCTTGCCTAGGTTCAAATCTTGGCTTTGCACTGTCTGGCGCTGAGATGTGAGGCAGCAGACCTGATCCTCGCCAAGCCTCTGTTTTCTTGTCTATATACCTCAGCCGGGGTGTGTGTGAGAATTACAGAAATATAGAACCTTACACTTGCTCAGTCTAACACTACGCGGATATTAATACTTAAGTTCTTTCTTTGATCTCAGCCTCCCAAGGGGACAAAGATGGGTATGGGAACCTAACTGAGGGACTCACCTCTTCAGGCTTAGGTTCAATTGTTGACAAACAGAAGAGTCAGTAGAGTTATATGTAGGGTGATCAGCTCTTCTAGTTGGTCCAGGGCGAAGGGGTTACTTAGGTCATGTAGCTTTCGGTGCTGAAACCGGGACAGTCCCAGGCAAATCAGCACGGTTTGTCCTCCTACTCTTGTTGGTTCAGAGTGAGGTCCTAGAACCACATGAGCCAGTTTCGAACCTCAGCGTGCCACACCCCGTGCATAACCTCGAGCAGTTACACAGTACTCTGCGCTTCAGTTTCCTCATCCAGAAAATGAAGACTAAGTACGAACACCAACCTCATAGAGTTGTTACGAGGGTTAAATAAATCCATATATAATGTTAGCAATTATTCGTACTAGAAGATACCAAATTCTGTCTTTTATTACCCAACTCTAAATTCCTTAGACACTTTGTTAAAAATAGCTTGTTAAAAGGAATCAGATTAATCTCTACTTGTGCACTTACATACTCTCTGTCTTCAGAAAAGAAGATGTGGAATGAGACTATTCTCTAAGCGTTCCTGCATCTTGGGCTCGCCTTGTCCTCACATTGCACTGTGTCCTCACTGTTGCACTGTGTCACTTTGTCTTTGCACTACTGGGTGCCATGGAAAATTAAGAAAGGAACTGGGGTGAAGGAGGTGGATTATTTCACAGGTCTTTTCCACCTCCCCTGCTGGGGGCAGTGTGGTAAGGTGGGAAGAGCACAGGGCTGGGAGTCAGGACACTAAGCTCTGTCACAAATTTGACCTTGGCCATGGCCTTCCCCTCTCTTGGGACTGAAGTTTCCTAATCCTTTAAATGAGGGGTTTGGGTGGCATGATCCCCAAGATCCTTCCAGTCTGAGTGGAAACATTGAACAGACAGTTTCTTTTTTTTTCTGTTCTTTTCTCTCCTGCTTAGGAAATGGAGACTGGAGAAGCAGAGAACAGTCTTCTTGTGTCTCTCAAAATGTCTCCCAGTCCTAAGGAGCAGAATTCTGAAGCCTCCCACAAAGGCTAGTGCAGCTCTGCCCCTCTAATTATGGCCCATTAAGGCCCCAGATCCCTCCTGTCTGCAAAATGTGCTATTTAACATTCTCTCTGGCTGCACCTCCGCCAAGGACACAAGCCACTGCACTCACTTCTGTTGATGTTTATGTTGAGAAAGTAGATAATCCTCACTGCAGTGACAAGTTGATTGAAGCAAGTAAAAACCGAATAGGGTTTAGAATTCTAATTGCTGACAGATTCATAATGGTGTGTGAGGCTGGTGTCTGCCTGGCTGCCCTGCTGTTCAGAGCAAAGTGTGAAGTTAAAGCATATATTGTTTCTGGTATGAGATTTCCTGACTCCAGAATTGTTTCTTTTCTGAATGGAAGTATAGAGGAGAAATGTGGCTTTCTAAATATGATAATGAAAAACATGCACAGCACTTACCATAGGAGAAAAGACAATCAGGTGGTATCTTTTAGTGAAAAGTGTGGAGATGTGGAGATGTAGGAGAGAGGCCATCTGGGTTCTCGTTGAATGTGGACACTATCTCCACTGAGACAAGTTACTTAACCTCTCTGACCTGTCTGTTAAATGGGTGTGTTAGGTCAAAACTGTGTACAATTTTGTCTTACAGTAATTTTCTACTGCATATTTCTAGAAAGAACAATATACTATCAGATCAAATCCAAAGCGTTTTGATGGAAGGGTCCCTAACCCCCGGCACTAACAGAAGTTATCTATCATCCATTGATGTCTATGCGCTCATACGAAATTATACAGAGCACGTTGCAAGAATTCACAAACGCATTTCTAACACTGGCTGTCCCTGGGGCGATGAGGATGGAAGGGAGACTAAGGGTTGGGGAAAGGTTATTACACCTGTATCTGCATAGTTTTATTTCTTATATAAAATGTTTGAAGTAAATATGACAAAATATGAACAGTCATCTATTATAGGTGGTGGGAAACACAGGTGTTATAGTAGTTAAGTACTTTTGTGCTTCTCCTATTTAAATTAAAAAAAAAGTTGACTAAATATCTGTTGTCTCTTCAAATTCTAATATTCTGTGATTTTTGTAAGATATCTTCTTTGAACCTCATCTTTCTCATTTATAAGATAATAAAGTAGGTTTAGGTGATCTCTGAAATTCTTTGAATCCTTAAACTCTGTTTCTGGCAATAAAATGATAATAGGATAGTTCATTGACAGAGCAGACAAACCTATTATTTTAAGCCAGTGTCTTGGAAGATTGTACTGGGACCCTCCAGAAAAGAAATGTGATGATATTGTCTTCCTCCAGATTTCCAGTAATCCTTTATCGATACATAGTCCCCAAATACTAATTTTAAAATCTAACGAGACTCACCTCCACCACTTTTCTGCCTTCACAGAAATTACCACTATGATTAAAAGGAAAGTGGTGATTAATTGATAGGAAGAATGAATTCTTGGAATGAAGCACGATTGGGGAATTAGAAGATCCAGGATTTTAGTCCTGTCTATGCTACTCTTTATCTGGATGACTTTGGACAATTTACTCTAACCTCTTACAGTCCTGGTTTCTTCATGCGTAAAGTGAATGAGTGGGGACAGGTAATCTTTAAAATATCTTATGTAAAAAAGAAAAAAAATTGTAAATATTTACTTGATAATAAAACAACTGGGAAAA
Source organism: Micronycteris hirsuta (assembly GCA_004026765.1). Classification (NCBI taxonomy): domain Eukaryota; kingdom Metazoa; phylum Chordata; class Mammalia; order Chiroptera; family Phyllostomidae; genus Micronycteris; species Micronycteris hirsuta. The sequence continues at coordinate 47,315 of PVJI01006134.1, forward strand.
AGATCAGAGACGCATAGCAGGAGATCACGAATGTCATAGGTAAACCTCAGAGTGATTAAAGTGATTAGACCAGCTTTGGCTAGTCTTTAGGTCATCTTGAAGCCAAGGATACTACAGTTTTATTTTAAGATGGACTCATTCTTTCAGTCTTTTCTCTCTGGGCTCCTACGCCACCTTCTCTTTAGCACATGTTCTATATACTGCTTTGGTCTCATGCTGCCCTCGGTTCCCATATCCCTATATCCTGAACATTATTTTTTCTTGATATTCTGATCATTCTCCAAATAATATATATTTTATATATATATATATATATATATATATACACACATATATATATATATATTAATAGCACATGGTCTTTGGTTTTTTCTTTTCTTTTTTTTTAAAGATTTTATTTATTTATTTTCAGAGAGAGGAGAAGGGAGGGAGGAAGAGCAATGTATGGTTGCCTCTCACATGGCCCCCACTGGGGACCTGGCCTGCAACCCAGGCATGTGCCCCAACTGGGAATCGAACCGGGACCCTCTGGTTCCCAACCTGTGCTCAATCCACTGAGCTACATCAGCCGGGGCTTTTTTTTTTTTTTTTTAAGATTTTATTTAGGTTTTTTCATCACTTTGTTTTTGGAAGCATTTCTGAAGTGTGTACTTTGAGTAAATTCACAAAACTTTGGTGTTAAAAATACTTTGAATTGGGTAACTTCATTTTATCATAGATAATGTTTTTACTCAACGCATGAATTGTTATTAGTTGCTGGAGTTTAAAATGATGTGCTTGCACTTAAAACAAAATATGGAATTTTTCTTTTCAGAAATAAACTCTTAAGTCTTTACTACAATTGTTCTATTATTTTGTCTTTTCATATCCTACTCTCACATCAATATGACTTTTTTAGAATCCTCTTTTGAATTTATATTAGTCTCTCCCCAATAAGATGGTGAGAAGCTTCAGGCATGTTATGATCTAATAAATTGACAGTTTCTAGATTAAAGCAAATGCAGAGGCAATGATTAAAGAGCTTCTACACTAGTTAAGTAAATAATAAGCACTCGGAGATTGTCCTTGGATAAAGGATCCCTGTGGGCATGTTTCAAAGTCCATTCAGTGGCCAGGGGTTAGAGAGCTCTTCCAGAAGAAGAACAGACCATAAATCACTTGCTCTTCAGAGTTTTTTTTTTTTTTTTCCTAAGGAGACTGAGACTAAAGCCACGACTCAAGCTTGCCAAGACTTTAAACTTTTGGTTCCAGGAAGTCTAAGAATTCTGAAGCTGAGACCACTGAGTTATGTTTCCACTATCAAAAGCCAACTGGACAGTGATACTCCCTTGGCAACCTGAGGGCCCCAAAATGGGGTGGTTCTCTACCATTCTCTAGACGATTTTTGCCAACCACGACTTCTATTCTGTGTTATAGATAGTGTTGTAAACTCAGAAGCATGTGTTGGTCACTCCAAATCCAGCAAATACGATTCATCCATTTTTAACATCGAATCCTTTTGTTAGATTTTAACACCTGCCTTTTCAGAGCTGTTGATTTGTCTTTAATGAAAAGTCTCACCCTGATCGGCTTAAAGCGTAATTGAGGAAAAACAGAGCCTGGATTATTGTCACTGTCGATGGACCATAAAGAAGACAAAACCTGATGACAGTGACATGCGGTGGGGGAAAGTTCCAGTGATATTGTGCTTTCTGATCCACTGACAGTCAACACGTGTTTATGGAAATCACTCTGTCACTGGATTTTCATCTCAAACCGTAGGACAGAAGACTGTAGGTGAGGGAGAAGAGGAGAGATTTGCAAAGATCCTTGAGAATGACAAGTCTCTATGGGGCTGATTTCTTGTAACTCTGATCTGTCAGCTTCATGCTTGCCCCCTCAGCCCGACAAATGTCTTCTCTACCCTCTTTTCCTGATTAGTTTCATTTTTTTCTTCAAATTTCTTAGCACCTGGACAGCCCCAAGCACTTTTTTCCTATCCCTTATGACGCACATTTGGATCCTGTTTGCTTGTCTATCTACCTGGCTTGACTAGACATAGGTCTTTATGGTTAGGAACTATAATTTTTTTTCCACTGTTTAATCCCCAGCTTCTAGAATAATGTCTGCCATGTGGTAGCTGCTCAATATAGGGTTCCTTTCTCTCTAAACAAAGAATTTTGCAGCCTGAACACAATGAAAGCTTTTGTTCTCCTCCTAGTTGCTGGTAAATGGGAGCTGACAGGTTGGTATCAAAATCACTGGGGTAGCAGTTTCCCAAGAGGGACCCATCCAAACCTCTGACTTCACATGAACAGGGTTTAGGAGAGAACATTGCTTTGCCCTGAGAGGGGCCTGGGATATCAACAATTAGGCCATGGGAAAGAGAGGAGAATAGTGATTAGGTCTCTGTGCTAAGCAAGGGACTCCAAGAAGTATGATTTCCATTGTCTCTCTGGGTAATCCTCCCTTACATTTTCTCATGATTGCCTGCAATAAGATTTCTTAATCATTTAAGGGGTTTAGAGTGTGATCCCTTGAATGTATAATTATCTCCATTATTCAAAACAAAGAAGACACGTGCCAGTCAGAAAAATATGAAAATAAAAATGTAGCCTCCAGCAGAAAACCAAGCTCAACTCTCTCCCCACTCTGAGGTTCTATTTTTTTTCCCAGAGCCCTCCCTCATATGGAATGTTCCACATCCTTGCTGTGGTGGGCTCTTAAATAGTGGCAGCAATATAAGAAAAAGCACAAAAAGCTTATGGCTACTCTGACCAAAAAGCAAGAAACATTGAGTTCGGACCAGAAAGTGACATGGTCCCATCACACACCCTAGGGCACACGCTGAGCCAGAATGAATTTGCCACACACACAGTGTTTGTTCTGATTTTTCTTCTCCTTAGGAAAGCTTATTTGTTTATGCTCCTGATACCCTAAGACAGTGGCTCTGGTGCCTATGGCCTGTTCAGCCACTGGCTTGCACCCTGTAGTCCCCGTGACCCCTGGACCACGCAGTGTAATGGGAAAAGATCCCAGAGGGTGCCTTTTCAGTGTTGCCTCTGCCACATAGTAGCTGTGTGGCCTAGAGATGTTACTTCTTCTGGGGTTTTAATGCCCTCATATATAAAAGAAGAAATTCATTTACACCAAGGATAAACAATTTATTTATTTAGACAAAGGGTCAAATAGTATATATTTAAGGCCTTAAAGGCCATTGGATCTATTTTGTACAACTTCACTGCTTAATGCCAGGCAAGCCACAGACAACATGGATGAGCGTGCTTGGGCTCCAATGAAACTTCATGTGCAGACACCGAAGTCTGAGTTTTATATTCTTTTTACATATCATGGAATGTTATTTTTCTTTTGACAATGACCACCATTCTCAGCTCATGAATAATGCAAAGGCTTTTTCTGATTTTGGACCAGCACCTTAGTTCTCAAAGGAAGGTCTGTAAAAGTCGAAGGGAGATATTTGGTATAAACACACAGCAGCACATTTGTTCCATTGATCTGATTTGCCTTTTTGTCACAATATTTAATTTACTTTGAATTTCAAATGCAATTAAATATAGGTGTGTAATTTTATTGTTTATCAAAGCGAGTTTGAAACGACTGAGGAAGTTTTTTGATTTTGATTTTGGTTGTCTCCAAGGTCTTCACATTCACCCTCTATAAGACACTGGAATGGGCTGCAGTTAATCTTCAGCTTCCAGGGTGGTTCTGGGACACTTTGGACCACGTAACATTTGTTAAGTTTCATTTATTCATGGCCATGGCAGGGAGCTGAGGTATGAATAATACAAAAGAGTGGATAAGAAATCATTTATAGTGCATTTGGTTTTAAAATACAGCATGGATTTTTTTTCCTCTGAAGATTTACCTTCCTAATCCCTTTTGCTGATATGAAAATGAGTTTGCATTACCTGAGCTCACAGTGGATTATGATAGAATTGGGATGCAGAAGAGAGATGTTCTAGAAATGCAATAAAAGCAACACCCCAGGTTAAATCTTCCTCCTTGATGCTTCTTAACTCCCCCAGTCACTGAGATTTTTTTTTTCACCAGTTCGTCCATTGCAACCTCTCATAAGAGCCATAATGTTATCTTTTGTCCTCTGACCACGCACCCTGTGTCTGACCCCAGTCCTGGAATTTCCCTGGCATTCCCCAGTGTCAACATACTCTCTTGCTCACCTGGGTTTCAGATTAAGACCTAAAAAACACTGTCTAACTTTCAGAGTTTATCATGGACTTGCATAGTTTATCAGTAAGGAAATCATTAATAATTATGTATCAATTTCGATATTTTAATTTTTTAAAGAGCTGGTTTTATTTATTTAATTTAAATCCTCACCTGAAGATATGTTTTTATTGATTGGAGAGAGAGAGAGAGCGAAACAGCGATGTGCGAGAGAAACCCTGACCAGGGATCAAACCTGCAACATTTTGGTGTACCAGAGGACACTCCTACCCACTGAGCATCTAGCGAGGGCAATATTTTTATATTTTAAGGCACTTTTAAAGTGGAGATCATCCGCCCTGGCTGGTGTAGCTCAGTGGATTGAACGTGGGCTGGGAACTAGACCATCCCGTTTCGATTCCCGGTCAGGGCACATGCCTAGGTTGCAGGCTGGGTCCCCAGTGAGGGCCATGTGAGAGGCAACCATACATTGCTGTTCCTCCCTCTCTTTCTCCCTCCCTTCTCCTCTGTCTAAAAAATAAATAAATAAAATCTTAAAAAAAAAATAAAATGGAGATCATCCTTGGCTTACACGTGAGTAGAAATTGAATAGCTCTCTATTCTGGCATGAATTTTTTCATACCATCCCATCTTTCACCTGGGAAGACATCTACACTTTCCAGTTTGGCACAGCACTGTGACAGATGAATGCATTCTGAACTGGTCTAGCTTCCTCTTTCCTCATCACTCGGGACCTGCCAGCGCTGCTTACTACGTGCATCTCCAAGAAAGCCTGCTGTCCACATGGTGCCGTGATTCTGCACCAGGTGCTCTCACTGCCTGAGATCCTAGAGGCCAAAAGGAGGTCTTGTGACTTACACATGATATCTTAACTTACCTGACAGGAGATACATCAGACAGGAATAAGCGCTGTCGTTTCACCTGGATGGGAAATTAATAATATAGGAATAAGGTATCCTACAGGGTCTTCTGAGTACGTCTGTTAGAAACCTGCAGAGGAAGAACCTGGCAAATTTAAAGGTGGGAACATGGAAATTCCGGTTTATATATGCTTTTAACCCCTCCTTCCTGATAAGCAATTCAAAACATTTTATTTCATGAAAAGCTGGATAAGATTTTAAAATATTAACTAATGTGTGTACGTCTCTTTAATTTCTTGGATCCTGGGGCTATTCTCTTTAGTCTCATGCCTTCAGGATGAATCATTACTTCAGAAGCTCAAGTGCAAGAAAGGAGGAAAGACTGAGCTTTTTAGTTTCGGAATAGTCTTTTCAAAGCCCATGGCAGAATGAAAACCTTGAGAGAAAATGCTGTGGGACTTGTGCGAGCCTGAGTGTTTTTAGAAATTAATAATGAAGGTTCTGGCTTGAGTTGGTATTGGCATAGAAACAATAAGCCTAGAATAATTTCCATATTGACCACAGTGAGATCACACTCTGGAGATGGAGAAGAGGTAAACAGCCAATGAGAAGTTAAAGGAGGCTTCTGAGGAAGTGACTCATCACATTCAGTGGTTAACTTGAAAGAGATGAGAGATGAATGGTTAAGTTTTACACTTCCCCCAAAAGAAGTGATCTGAGGTTACAAATGATCAAGGGCCTACTTCCTGAATGGATTCTGGCAGGTTCTAGGGTACTTTGTCCCGCACAGGGCAGCAGCACTGAACAAGAAGTGCTACTGCATCAAGTCTGGGCAGGAAAGACCAAAGGCACGCCTCGGAAGTGTCAGCAGCCCCAGGGGGGGCATCGACAGTCTCCAGAAATCGCTCGTGCCTCTGTGTAGAGAGCTCAGAGACAGGAGCCTGTGGACTAGAAAAACCCCCTGGTCAGAAAAAGGCAATGTCAAAGCAGAACATGTTGTGGAACATATGGTAAGAGACTTGTGGGGCTTCAGTTAGTGAACATTTATTGAGAGTGTATGCCAGACAGTGTTCTAGTGATTTGGAATACACTAATTAAAAAAAAAAAAGATACAAATCCCTGCCTTCATGACGCATTTTGCTGAAGAGAAGCAGATAGAGGAGGAATGAAAAATAAACACAGTAAAAGGATACTTAGGAAGTTGAAAAACACATGGAAAAAAATAAAATTGAGTGGAGAGTGCTGGAGGGAGGTAATTGGGTTTGAATATGGAAGTCAGGGAAGGTCTCATTTAGCAAAGACCTGAAGAGGGTGATAAAGAGAACCATGGGGATACCTGGGAGCACCCAGTGCAAAGGCTTTGAGGCAGATGTATGTTTAAAATGTTCAAGGACCAAGAAGACCAGTCTAGTGCAGTGTGGTGAGGTAGCGGTGAGAAGGGGAAGTCAAGATCGGGCAGACAACGTGCATACAGATCACACGGAGCCATTTCCTTTGATACAAGCTTTGCCTCTTTCAGGGAGATGGGAAGCCTTTCAGTGTTTTGTGCAGAAGGGTGACACAGTCTGACTTAGTTTTTAACAGGATTATTTTACTGTCCTGAGTAAGATAGCCTGTAAGGGCCAAGGGGAAAAGCAGAGACAGCTGTAAGGAGGCTATTGCAATAATCCAGGTGAGTGAGATACGATGGTGGCTTGGAACAAGGAGTGACAGTGTAGATCAGTGTAAGTGGTCTACACCACTATGACTCAGGATGTAGTAGGAAGATAGAAGCACAGCATTTTATAACCGAATAAATGTTGGCTCTGAGAAAAAGAGAAAAAGTCAAAGATAAGTCCATGGTTTTTGTCCTGAGCAACTAGAAAGTTAGAGTTGTCAATTCCTGAGTTTAGGAAGGCTGAGAAAGGAGAAGGTTTGGGGTTATGGATTTCAGTAATTGATCTGGCATGGATTAAGGGTGGATATCTTTTTACTTTGAGGACCAGGTGGGCTCTAGTGTACCAGTGGAGGGGCTGGTGAGGAGAGAAGGCAGTCAAGCACATGGCCATTGATGTTGTAGACAAATACAAGCATCTTGCACTGATAAGCATCAGCCTGATGTTTTCAGCATGATGTAACATAAACCTCAGAGCTTAGAAGAACTTTTGCAAAAAAGATAGAAGTGAAATTATAAAGGGGCAGAGTTAAAATTAAAAATGACCAAGGTTACCCAGAATGGAGAAAATTAGATATATTTTTGCCACCAGGCAGAATGAGAGCTTCAATAAATATATACAAGTGTATTACAACTTTCTTTACATATCAGTGCTTTCTATAGTAAAATATCCTGTGTGCTAGAAATTTTAGTAGCAAGGGGAAAGGAAAGGTAACATAATGAGTGCATGAGCTTAATTAAAAAATAACCTGAAAGGTAAATTTAAAAGCAGAATTGAAAATATAGGATTAAGAAAAGAAACGTGGGACTCATGGCAGTTGATGGAGGTGGAATACAGTGGTCCTGATTTTGTTGTTTTTTCAAAAAATATCTAGATGGCAGCTCTTGAATCTAGGGACCAGACTTTTGAGTGACACTGACAATCAGAGGAATCTTCAGACTTAAACCTTAAAACCTTTCCAATGAAGGAATCACTGGCAACAACAACAACAAAAAAGCGATAGAAGTGCCTTAGCACCTTTACATATTTGAAGCTGGCATGGAGAATGGATTATACTTGTGCTCTGTGGCCCAAATGCATAGATTAGGACTAATGTTATGGAAAATCCAGGAAAAATGATCTCACAAGATGAAATAGCCAGTGTTGTTCAAAGACAGGATGCACTGCTTTTAGGCTTTAATGAGTTAGTTCTCTATTAAAGAAGTTTTCAAACAGAAATTCAACAGCCATTTGGCAGAGAACTATATAGAAAGGATCCAGCCTTGAGGTACCGCCCAAACCTGGACTCCATTAGCCAATAATAACACTGTGAAGATATTGACTGAGACAAATGCTATCTATAAAAGCTCAGCAAGATGTAGGAAGATCATGAATAAGAACAAAGCCCATGAAGTCATTTTCTGTTTATACACATTTGGCAAAGAAGAATAATGACTGGCCACATAATCTACCATAGACTTTCATTGGCCGATTCAATAGCAAGAATTTAGGTTTTTGTTTTTTTAAACACAGGGACTTGAATATTGCCTAAATAAATACAGGATAATTTGACAGGTAAGGCTAGTTTCAGAAGAGAACTCTGATTGTCACATTTTTTGTAAGCATACACAAGGAAAGGGAAAAAAGTTCTAAGCGAGGTTTTAAAGGATCAGAACTCAGGATTGGAGCAGAGGCCACAAAGCTGCATTTTGCTGTGGGGTGTCATTTTTCAAATGGTCCCTAATCACGTTCCCAAGCCTGTCTGGAAGGGGCAAATTATTAGTGTTCTTATAGCAGCAAGGCAGTTAAGTGATTACTGTCTCATGCAAACGCACCTCGTTTCAGCTGAGATCAACACAGCAGAACTACAGTCTCTATGGCCTTAAGGGGGCCTCAGATATTTTTTGACAAACAAAAAGACTACAGTGATGGCACTAAGGCATGTGTAGAACATAGCGTAGGACCTGAATCAAGATCGAATCTCAGTTGCACGCTATCCTCCTTCGTGTTGGCAACTCAGAGTTTAGTAACGAACTACAGAAATGACCCCTGAAAGTACAGTCTCAGGCAACTCAGAGTTTAGTAACGAACTACAGAAATGACCCCTGAAAGTACAGTCTCAGGCAACTCAGAGTTTAGAAGTTGGGCATCATTTTCCTCGGTCCAGAAATTTAACATTTCATATCCAGTCATTCGGCAAATTTTATTTTAGCACTTGCTATGTTTCAGCTGCTATGTCACCGTGGGTTCAGAAGTTAATGTGGGCAATATTCTGACCTCGAGGAACTCTGTGGAAGTGGAAATCCAGGAAAACAATGAAGAGAGCTGTGCTATGTGCTACCACAGACGTGGAAATGGTAGTAGTGTCGACTCAGAAAGTTGATGCAGGCCACCACTTAGAGGTAATTAGGAAGACTGTGTCTGACAGAAGAGTGACATATTCAGTTCTAGAGCATGGGAGAGTAGGCAGGGTTGGCATCTTGGACTGGCTGGAGGAAAAGTGGCGTGAATGTAGGGAGTCAGGGCTTAGAGATGAGGTCACGCAGGCAGAATGAAGCCAGATCCTAAAGGATTTAGGGTGCTAACCCCAAAGAGTTGGAATTTTATCCTAAAAGTAATGGGAGACATTCTGATTTTATAGGGTTGTTGGAGATAAAATGAGATCATACATGCAGGCACGTTTCAGGTTCACAGGTGTTATAAAGGCAGTGTGAAAGTGGGAGCACTTTTGAGGCATGGGGCCAACCACCCAGATGGCCTCACTAACCGCTCCTAGTCTTCCACATGCAGCACACATATTTTCATATTTTTTCCTTTCACTGTTGCTTTGCCTGCAGCCTGAAATACATTCGCCCAATATTTGCTTTATCAAAACCTGCCTACCCCTTAAGGTTTAAGTAAAATTGAACCAATTTCATGAAGGCCTTCTTGAAACCTACAGCCAGAATTAATTTTTTATTTTCTGCATTCCATTATCGTTACCAGCTCCTTGTAATCTGTATTCTGTTTTTTCCAACATTAGAGTTTACTTTTTAACCTGCTTATTCTCTGTCTCTTTTCTGAGTGAAAACTGGAAGGTTCATCTCTTATACTTCAGACAAGGCATGATAGTTGTTTTCTAAATAAATGAATGAATTCATCCATTTGTCCAGAAGTAGATATACGCCGACCAGAGTGCTAAGGGTTAAATGTTTCTAAGAAGGAGCTGGGCATGTAGTAGTTAGATTTTTCTGAACCAACATTATTTACTCATCCGCTTTTGGGTCAAGTGCTTCTTCAACCTGAAATGACCAAAAGAAGATCATTTTTCTTGGATCCAGTTTTCTTCTTTCTCCCCATCATGGGAAAGAAGAGCCAAGTTGAAGCGGGCTGTGCAAAAACAATTGAGATGAAAGGACCCAGTTGTACACATTACAAACTGACATTTCCCTATTGTACCTTCCAAAAGTCAGGCGCATCTTCATGGTGTGGTGTGCAAACATGCTCAGTGACAATCTGCTCCCCTTACATTAAATAATAAAACCACCCAGAGTCTTCCCAGTTCTATGTTCTCTGTCAGGGAGATTCAGATATCCCTGGAGCAAAAGGTGCAAGGCTCAGGCAACCTCCCCAATTCATGGGCCTGAATTCAGGCTCTTGTCAACTCTCCTCTGATGTCTGTACACCATCTCAGAGCTGTTAATCCATTTGTCCAAGATTATAGAGCTACTTATTCACACTTTTTAAAGTTAACTCCCCCAAACCACATGGAGCTAAAGTAAAGTTACCAGGCATTGACTATTATTTTAGAATTTTAATCATCGTCACTTTGTCCTTTCTTCTCAAGAGATGTGAGAGAACATATCTGGATTAAAAATACAGATGCTGTTGAACAGAGGGTAATTTTCCTGAATCCAGGGGTTAAGACAATAAAAGAAGGCACAGTTCCTGGTTTCCCTATCACCTAAAGTCCTGTTGGATCAGGCAGAGTCCCATCCCAGCTAGTGTATTAAGTTAACTGCAAGCTGCTTGCAAAGCTGTATCTATTTCAAGGTCACAGCCCTGGCTGTGACTTTCTTTTCTTTTTTTTTTTTTTTTTACTCTGAATTGTTGGATGGGATAGGGGTCCAGGAGGGTGGGGAGACAGAAGGTAGAAGAGAAGAGGGGATTATTCCAAGCTTTGCTTCTCTAAGCTTTCAGTGTCTGAGCTCCAGCACAGACCTTCCTGTTGTGAAACACTGGACCAGTTGTTGTGGTCTAAAGATAAACAGCATTCCAGTAGTTCCCCTAGAGGCTACCCAAGGTCCTGTGCTTTTTAACATTTCCCTGGCTCTGCGGTGATCCAGAAGCCTAGGGTTACTGAAGTGCCTGCTGCGGCACACACAGCCATAGCTTTGTGGTCTCTGTGCTCTTAAACAGCGTTACAGTAATGAGCCCGGGGTGAGATCTCTGTGTCTCTGCCTAGCTGTTAAACTGATGAAACACTAGCTTCTTTTTTGTAGATTTGGACACCCAAGCTGTGCTGATTGGGGGTTGGTTAGAATAAGGGTGCTTTGCCCTCATGTGCAAGGTGTTTGTCTTCATTAAAATTTGAGGCGGAAATAGGACTTACTCGTTATGTAAGGGCAAGTTTGAAAACCAGATGCCAGCCATTAATAAAATCATCCTGGGCTTATCATGAAAGTGTTAGACCCAAGGTTGCTATACCCAATAGAATAAACACTTCAAATGGATTTCTCAAACGTTCTTGGTTCTTATATAGGTAGGTGTGGTTTGAAAGGGCATAAAACTACAACAAATTAAAGAATAGCTCAGACTTGCCTTTCATTTTATGACTGAGGATTTCAGTGATGATTCATGGACTGTGAAAGCCGGCCCTGGTCCCTGGCTTAGGTCTACCTGCAAACACCATCAGGGCCAGTGCATTCATGACGCCACATTCTCTCCATTCTGGATCACTGTCTACAGCTGATCTATCGCTCCGTATCCATTGTTATCACTGTTCTCTACAGTCACTTACAAGGCATGTAACAAAGTATTAGTAACCTCATTTTAATGATAAAAAACTGAGACTTAGGGAGATGAAATAGACTCTCCTAAAATCTTAGAGTTGCCACTGTTGGACAAATAAAACAATTTTGATTTTTGTTGGTGTTAAGTATTATTGTACCTTTTGTATGTGTGTATATGAATCGCTCAGTGCATTTAGAATGGCTATGGCAGCCAGAAATCTAAAGCGGGCCCCAGAGTTTCCTGGCTCCTGTACTCCTTACAAAGAGCACACACACAGAGTTGTTGTGGCAACAATCTACTTTCAGCTTCTGGGCATCGCAGTGCGGGATAGCTTGAACAAATAGTCAGATTAAAAAATTGAAGGTGACATTTTCAATAAAAGTACAAATCTTATAAAATAAAAAGATAAAAATAATAATTCTTTCAATTTTTAATAAATAAATATAATATTTTGATCTGCATCTTCTTAATAGAGCTTGGCACCTGGCATGGTCAATTGTTGAACCAATGACATATGGTAACAAATCACAAGTAACTGAGAAAATCAATGAAATAATAACAATAAACAGATTTGTGCACCATCAAGCCATATACTCCTAAGACATAAATAAAGCCAGTTAGAGAGCAACATCTCTAATATGGCAGCAGATTCACATTATATGAAGCATAGTTGGAAGAGGAGGTTAAAAAGAGAGGTAAATATAATCATGCTAAAACTGCCTCCCATGGACTAAATAGTTTTCAAAGTTGTTTAATATAAATGATTCCTTTTAACCTTTATAAAAAATCTGTGATATTGTGAAGGAGACAGAGTGAAGACTATTTCCATTTCACAGGCATAAAAACTGGGACCAGTTAAAAGTCTTGCTCAATTTATATACATAGAAAAGAGAAGAGGTTGATAATCAGCTCTTGCATTTGTAGCTTTTTGTTGGTGCTTATGTATTTGTACCTTAGCACTTCTTGACAGTATGCATGTTAAATTATGTGTTTATAAGTATATACTTAGGCTTTTGCTGTCCAGTAAATATGGACATATGGGAAAAAAGTAAAAGATGGGCTACAGATATTTTAGAACAGCAGAGGATTAATTGCAAAATAATTTTACTTGCCATTAAAAATCAATGGAAACTTTCAAATTAAAGCAATATTTGAATAATACAAAGACTCCGTTCATATAAACCAATCTTTGCTCTTTTTTTGTTTGTTTTATGTTTATTTTTAGAGAATAGAAGTTCGGCATTTGTAAAATTTTCTTATTAAAAAGAAACTTTTTATCGATTTAAAAATCAATGACAGGTAAGGATTAAATTGAACATAAGTTTTTATATTCTGTTTTTAAAATTTACTTTAATGTGTGATGTGGACTCATCAGACTGCAAAGCATGCTTTATCACGAAGTGTGATAAAACCCATTCAGCAGACACAGCTAGAGGGAGGGCAGCACTTGGCGGGTGGGAAACCAGCAGAGTTGGTGGTCATGACCCTGTAAGTGCGGAAGCTGTGTAAGAGCAGGAACAGAGGAGTCCTCGCTCCCTGCTTTAACCTGGCCAGCCAGGGCCAGTGGAATTAGCAGGTGTCAGAGCTTAAAGATTCCATTGGACTATATATAGAGAGAAAAACAATGAGCTCAAGGAAAAGAGATTCTTGTAGGTTGGTAGAAACAATGGCCACTCTGTGATTTCCACTCCTGCCCTTGCCTCCCGCTAACCTGCCACCACATTTACAGGAATGACTTAGTACCTCACTGGTTTTTCAAATCCACATGGGACTAAGTGGTGAGAGGAGAGAACATTGGTTATTACTCTACTGCCCTGACCTCAGGGAAATACCCAGCTCTCTCAGGAGCAGGGGATTCTCCTGTAACTCTGCATGCAATGACGCCGTCTGAGGCTTCATCATGACACAATTTAAATGCTTCTCAAGATTAGCTATGGTCCATCATTGTGGCATAGGAGAAAATGAGTGCACTAGGGCTCAGAAATTCTGTTTCTGCATTTTCCAACTGTGAAACCCAAGAACAACTTCTTAACCTCCCATGGTCTCGGTTTTTTCATCCCATACCTTTATGTGGGGTTTAACAGTTCCTACCATGACACCTTTCCATGTTCATTAGGGTTAAATAAGATGGAGATATTAAGATTCATAAACCCTGAATGACAGCATAGGTATTAATTATCAGCATCTGTTGCAAAAGAGAATATACAATAGTGGTTAGAAACTCGGGATCCGCAATTACACCAAACTTGTTCAAATGCTGCTTTTGGAAGAAGATACAAATAAGTCAAAACACATAGTATGCTCACAGATAGGAAGAATTAACATCATTAAAATGTCTGTGTTACCCAAAGCAATCTGTAGATTTAATGCAATTCCTATCAAGATTCCAATGTCACATTTCACAGAACTAGAACAAATATTTCAAAAATTTATATGGAACCAAAAAAGGCCCTACACAGCAATAGCGATCCTGAGAAAGAAGGACAAAGTTGGAGAAATAACTCTACCTAATATTAAAATGTACTGTAAGGTCATAGTAATCAGAAAAGCATGATACTGACATAAAACAGACACATAAATCAATGGAACAGAATAGAGAGTCCAGAACTAAACCCACACCTTTATAGTTAATTATTATTCAACAGAGGAAGCAAACACATGCAATGGGCTAAAGATAGTTTATTCAATAAATGGTGTTGAAACTATTTGACAGATACAGGCAGAAAAATGAAACTAGATCACCTTCTTACACTACACATAAGAATAAATTCAAAATGGATTAAAGAGTTAAATATTAGGCCCCAAACCATAACAATCCCAGAAGAAAACATAGGTGGTAAAATCTCAGACATTGCTTAAAGCAATATTCTATCTGATGTATCTCCCCAGGCATGGGAAACAAAAGGAAAAATAAACAACTGTGACTACATCAAACTAAAAAGTTTTTGCACGACAAAGGAAACCATCAACAAAATAAAAAAACAACCCACAGAATGTAAGAATATATTCACTGATACATCTGATAGGGGTTAATATCTAAAATTTATAGAGAAACTACCAAAAAACCAAACAATCCAACTAAAAAATGGGCAAAGGATCTGAATAGACACTTCTCCAAAGAGAACATACACATGGCCAATAGACATGTGAAAAGATGCTCAACACCACTAATCATCAGAGAAATGCATATTAAAACCACAATGAGGTACCACCTCATGCCTGTCAGAATGGCTGTTGTCAATAAATCAACAAACAAGTGTTGGCGAGGATGTGGAGAAAGGGAAACCCATTAGTAATGTGGGTGGGAATGCAGGCTGGTGCAACCACTGTGGAAAGCAGTATGGAGATACCTCAAAAAATTAAAAATAGATCTATATTTTGATCCTGTGCTCCCACCTCTGGGAATATATACGAAGAAACCCAAAGCACTAATTTGAAAGAACATAAGCACCCTTGTGTTCAGTGCAACATTATTTACAATTGCCAAGATATGGAAGCAGCCCAAATGTCTATGAGTAGATGAGTAGATAAAACAACTATGGACATTTACACAATGGAATACTATTTGCTCATAAAAAAGAAGAAAATTTTACCATTTGCGACAGCATGGATGGACCTTGAGAATATCATGCTAAGTGAAATAAGCCAGCCAGAGAAAGACAAATACCATATGATTCCACTCATATGTGGAATCTAATGAACAAACTGAACTAACAAGCAAAATAGAGACAGACTCATGGATGGAGAGCAGGATGATAGCTGGGGGTGTTGGTTAGGCAGTGGAGGGATCAAACAAAAAGGGAAAAGGACTCATGGACATGGACAACAGTGTGGTGATTGCAGGGGGGAGGAAATAGAGGGAGATAACAGAAAAATACAAAAAAATTAAACAAAAAATGCTGTTTTTGACACTTGCAAACTGTTTGAATTGTGGCATATCCTGTATAAGCTTCAGTTTCCTCATTTTGAAATAGTATTAATATTTATTACCTTCCCATGTGAATTAATATTTTAAGAGTTAAAGTAGGCAGTGCCACAGTGGTTGAAATATAGCAAGCATTTTTCTATTACTACTATTCTACAAACTATGGCTACTGTTATTCCCAAAGTCCAATAGGGGTGCGTCTTTCTGGAAGTCCATCCCAGAATTCTTGACACTGAAGCAATTGCCTGGGTGCTTTTTTTAGTGAATCCTTAACTATCCTTGGGAATTACATTATTCTCAAGATTTAAAATGAAGCTATTTTTATAGTGGGCAGTAGAAGTAAAAAGAAGTCAAAAGTTTGTAATGTTTACTTCTGTATTGCTTCTAAGTTTTCTGGGAGATTAATGACCTTTTGGAGGGAACAGAACAGATTGGAAGGATTACTGTATTAGGGGTCTGTCTAGTCCTGGTCCATTCCTAAGTTATCATGTGATCTGTCACTTTATGTATCTTTGCTGAGAATCCCAGTTGCCCATTTGGTAAAATGAGAAAGGTAAGACTAGCTTTCCTCCACGAACTAGAATGGATTGTGGTCATGGTAAAGCATCTAACAGAATTTCTGGCACAGGGTTAGTATTAAATAAATAATCATTCTCTCCCACTCTCCTTTTAAAGGAATTTTAGTTCTGATATCCTTTAATTTTAGAATTGTGTCTTTTGGCAAAGTGAGATCGGACTTGGACATGCTGAAGTGTTTAAGGACAGAACCTAGTGGAAAAGGTCCCAAGAATTAAGGAGATGGTTTCTTGAATTTATAAACTCCTTTCCAGTCTACCTCTAAGACAACTCCTTTGATAACAGTTTTGTGACTTCCTTCCAGTAGAGGTCATGACACTATTGGGTACAAATCAGTATGTACTTTCAGTCATTTTCCCCAAAGTGCTGACTGATATCTTGGTGCCATGTCATGCGGAGTGAGCCACCAGAGTCCTCTGGAGACCCATGTGCATTACAAATGAATGGACTGTACTGAGCCAGCCCTTCAAACCACGTAGAGAATTGAACTTAGAACCATCACCTAATTCATACTGTGATTGGCTCTACAACCAGCCAACTCCATTGCAAAGATATTTTCTGTTAAAGCTGAAAAAAGTCCTTCAGTACCCTCCCCAATCAAGAGCCTTGTTTTATAGGAGGAATGAAAGAGAAGTGACTGCCAAGGATCAGAGATCAGAGAAGAGGTAGCACTGGAAGCTAGATCGCTCTACTCACAGACACTATATCACCAACACCCAAAAACTATGTCAAGGTGTAGAGAATAAGTTTTTCTTCATGATAAATTCAACTCCCTCCCACCAAATTTTCCAAATCGCTTCTAGATATTGATGTGCTCAAGTCTAGTAACTTAATGGAAAATGTTTTGTATTTTCTAAATGACAGGCCCTGCAGAAAGTTATTATAAATGGTCTTGATGACCGAAGCTGCTGTCCTTGCACTGGGCCATCTCTGGTCGATGGAGGGTGTTGGACAACATTTACTAAAAGGAATCTCAGTGCATGCATTTCAGGATTTTGTCCTGTGGGTTTAGTTGGTCTGATGTCCCGGTTGTTGGAAGCACATGCTGTAGCCTTTGTTGCCCCTATAGGGAGACTAGTCCTTGGTAATGTCAGGGCATGGGTCCTGCAGAACCTCGAGGGACCGAGGTGTAAAGTTGAGTGGAGGCTCTTTGACTGAAAGTGATGGGGTTATAGAGAACCCTGAGGAAGCTGAGCAGTAGCATGCACATGGAGCTGAGGTTCTCCATCTTGAGCATGTATCAAAATTACCTGAAAGATTTGTTCATATGCGGGTATCAGGCCCTACTTCCAGGATTTCTGATTTAGTAGGTCTGCCTGAGTCCAGAAAATTTGCATTTCTATCAGTCTCCTTAATGATGCTGATGCTGCTCTGGGGACCACACTTTGAGAGCCACTGGCACACAGCATAGTGTGTTGATGCACACAGCTGATATCCCGTGACTCACAGCTGATATCCAGTAATTTGAATGGAATATAAAGAATTCTGGAGGCTCTCTCTGTTATGGGCTCTCTGGGCAAGGACTTCAGCTTTTTCCCTTCGGGTCAACTTGGGTCTTCTATGATCTGGCTAGCATTTCGGAAGGCATTTGATATTCTGGTTTTAATGTAAACACTTCCCACCTGTCCCAAGTATGTGTATCCTTTTCCAAGAGCCTCAACATTTCTGACATTGGTGGAACCCTAATCTCTCTCCTCCCCTTCTCACTCGCTCCCTCTCTCCTGGCCAGCATCTGTTCTTTTCACAGCTGTGGCTGCTTCATTCTGTCTGCCTCTTTCTCTTCTTGTCCTCAACCTCTCACTGCCCCTCCCCCCATTAGGATCAAAATACTGTTTTTATTTATTTGCACCACAGCTGTCAGTGTTGTGTCTGGGTCACTGCAATGCAACTTGCAAGGAAATGCGATCCGTGGACAGTCCTTAAAACTGCAGATACTTGTAGTAACCAATGTACACATACCCAGTAACACAGATGCCTTTCTCTGTCCTTGGGTTGCTCTGAAAATGATGGGCTTAGGGATGTGTGTTGGGGTGACCCCAGGAGGAATGAAGCCCAACAGTGCTTGGAATTTACACCAGGTCATTTAAAGGTATTGAACAACTTTGGGTATTTAAAACTTTACCTCTAGAAAAGGAGACAAAAATATTCAGTGGCAAGAGCTCCACATGAAAAGCCCAAAAAATTAAGTTTAATTCCAGTTGCCACTAATAAGCTAAGTGAACAACTCCCCCAACTCCCTCCAATCCTTAATTTGAGAATAGTGGACTTGATAATTCCCAAAGCCTTGTCCCCGGTAGGTCTAAGTTACAGAAACACGACAACTCCATTGAATGTTTGATTCATAAATGGTGGCTGCACATACTGAGTGACCCCAGGTTGGGCTCTAGGGAGTTTCCAGTCTTTCAGTGGGGTAACTGCAAAACTAGAAAGTGTAGAGATTTGAGGCAAAGAACCATAATAAAAATATAAAAAACTTGAAAGCAATGCAAGCCAATAAACTAACCAATGAGGATTTATTCAGCGAGTAATGTGTTTAAAGGCGATCTGAGAGAGGCAAACTGACAGCCAAAAATTTTCCCAGTTATGGAAAAGGCACAAAGATAACAATATACGAAAAGAATCTACAGGATAAAGAATGAAAGTGACCGGAATCCGTGAGTCTGTGATGTGGTCTATCCTTCACACCCACGTTCGAAGCTGAACCAGCCTGAAGGGTCAGGAGCACAGGGCCATGCCATCAGCAGTGGGGAAATGACCTAACATGTGAAGCTAATGAACTGCCTGGGAAAATCTTTACTTCAGCTGCACTTACTTCTCACATTTCTAGGTACTCATTCTGGGAAGTGGTCAGTGTCATCTTGGTTAAAGAAAAAGATAATTTTCTTAATGCCCAAAGTTCAACCCTGTGTCAGCCTAATTTAGTTTTCTTCTTAGCACCTTAATATTTTTTGTTAGTAAGTGATGACCACAAAAAAAGATGAAAAATTGCATTATACAGTAACTGACATTTTAGAGGTGATTAAAATGATAATACACCATCACACCGTCTTTTTTATTTGATGAATACAATAACCATACGAGGTTGCAAAGTAATCGCTGTTGTCCTTGTTCTTCACATTCGAGATATGGGATCCGATTGGACAATGGACTGACTTCACACAGATGTGTGTCGTCCAAATGTAATGGGAGATGTAATGTCATCAAAAGACAGACTTTAATTTTCATTCATTACTTTAAAAACATTTAATATGTCTTGGGAACAGACTTACCTGGGGATGTAAGATAGATAAGATATGGTTTCATTTCTGGAAGACAAGTTCAGTGGAGAAAGCCAAGGCTGTAAACAAGTGGGTATAATAATGAATTGCAGGTGCTGTGAAAAACATTTAAAGTAGGTGCACAAAGTAGGAAATGGAGAAGCCAAAGAACTTATATGTACGATCCATGGACGTGAACTGAGGAGGGGTGAGGAATGCTGGTGGGAGGGTGGTGCAGGGCAGAGGGGAATAAAGGGGAGAAAAATATGGGACAATATAATACCATAATCAATAAAATTAAAAAATAAAACTTCAGGAGAGGAAGTCAAACTTAATTTTGTTAATCTCTAAGTTATGAAAGACTCCTGACTGACAGATACTTAGATTGCATTTTATTATAACCCTGTTTCTTAATAACAAACAGTTCAATATTTAGGGTACATGCTTGTAAGGATTTAAGTGAATAAATGCCTTCCAGAAATATTGACTGTGATGCCCATTTCAGTGAAACAAATACTACTTATCACTTCACATAAGTTATAAATAAAATATATTTCCATAGTGATAAACATCTCAAAATACGATTTTGAAAACATGCTGAGGAAAGAGCAAGGGTGTCACCTGCTCGAAGCACTCTGTGCAATATTCAGATTATTGGTCTATCCATCCCCATCACCCCACTTTGCCCATTTCCATCCACTCCCCACCCACTTTCCCTCTGGCTATCGCCACACAGTTGTCTTGCTTGGGGCAATGGGTGCAGTGATGCAGTATGCACATGATGTTTTACTGAGTTGTACGCTTGAAACCTGTATGGTTTTGCAAACCAGTGTCACCCCAATGCATTTAATAAAATAAAACAAAATACTATTAAACAAAGATTATTTGTCTACAGCAAGTAGGTCACCTTTGCTTCATAGGACCTTCTCTACATTGTGGGAACTTTTCAACTTAAGAATTGTATACAGCATTTTAGTCATTCTCTCTTTCATTTCTTACTCTTTGTTTTATGTTTTCCATGTTGGTAAATTCCCAGCCTAAAATTCGTCTGTGAACAGAGGCCATTTCAATAGGGGGCTACTTACTCTAACATTATTTTTCAAGTCTTTGACTTCTTTCAAAACTAAATGTGTATATTCATTATTCTAGAACATTAGCGAATAACCTGTCAAAAATTTTATAGAGTATAGTTGTTTATAAAACAAATCAATAACACTGGTTAACATTTCCTCATTAATTTCTTCCAGTGAAAGGTATGCTCTAAACTTCATATGATGAAAGAATCTTTCACTGAGCCTCTGTGCAAAGTTTCTTTGCTGAATGCTGACTGAGCAAGCACAGCGATGCTGGGCAGACTAGCGGAGCTCTCGCTGGGACCATGGGGATGATTTAATTAAATCCCTTCATTTTAGAGAAGCTTGGTACTTACCGTAACTCATGCAACAATTCAGAGGCAGAGATGGCACTGATATACTATTGGTTTTTCCCACTCAGGGGCTATTTTTCTGTTGCTGACTTAAGGTCGATGGCATTTTCAAGTAGGTCATTTTCCCAATTCCAACCATTTTGCCACAAATGTAATTTAATTATAGGTCCTTTAGAGACTTCTAATTCACCTGATGTTATTCCAAATCCTGCTGAAGCTATTGGGTGACAGTGATACTTGTAAACCTCAATCAGCTATTTGCAATGTTCCTAAACAGTTATTTGATAGTTCATTTTTCTCTAACTGTAAGTCATACCCCCTTACTTTAAGGCTAATACTATAAGAGAAGCTTTTATACTTGTGTATCTCTAGTACAATATAAAGATCTCTTAGTTGTAGATCAGTAAAGAATCCTATAAGCAATTTTCTAGAAACCCTGAAACAATTTCCCTAGGCCCTCATTTTATCTTTAGTAAAATTATGAGACAGGTTTAGAGATGAATTTTTCTGATGATTCTATACCTCAAATTTGGCTATTGTATAGATATTCTGAAAGATAATGACAAGATGAATAATTATAGGGCATTTCCTTTCATACATATTTTATTTATTTTTATTATAAAAATTTTTTGAAAGATTTTATTTATTTATATTTACAGAGAGGGGAAGAGAAGGAGAAAGAGAGGGAGAGAAACAGTAATATGTGCTTGCCTCTTGCACGCCTCATGCTGGGGACCTGGCCCGCAACCCAGGCATGTGCCCTGACTGGGAATTGAACCCATGACCCTTTGGTTCACGGTCCAGTGCTCAATGCAATGAGCCACATCAGCCAGGACCTTTCATGCATATTTCAATTGGTGGTGTATCATTGTATCATGACTTGGGATTTTGTTTGCCAAAAGATAACTGCCCCACTAAAGAAAATGGCAATAGAATGTTGTCCCTTTCACAGGAAGTCATCCTTTTACATCTAACTGTGAATAGCCCGTTAACACCTCTCTGCTTTTGTTTATGAAATTGTCAGAACTTTAGCCTTGGGTGAAATCAGCTCAGCACACAGTGAGGGGAATGCAGGTGGCCATCACCACCATTGCAAAACAGACTTAAAATTCTTCTTAAGTGGCCCAAAGCTGGGATGGATTACTTTGTGAATTCTTTCCATATCTATTTCCATGGTTCTACAATAACTCTATTTCCTGAACATAAAAATAGGCTGTTAGCAGAACGGTGGAATGGTGGCTTCCTTCACCCTAAGAAAGAAGGTTCTCTGTGAGGGGAGCAACCCCCAAAGCTGGACAGGTCCAATTCCCAATTGGATTTACCTTTTTTCAACTCAGGTGAAACACCACCATCTAATTTTTTAAAAACCATGTAATATCTGATGGTCTGATATGACTGTGGATACTGAGATATAGCGGACACATTCTTGGAAGTGAAAGGTGCTCTAAAAATACAGATATCATTGACCTGGCATCTAGAGGCTATTACTCCATCCCTTCCTTCCCCTCCCCCAGCCCTCTCCCTGCAGTCTATCTTCAGTAAAAGTAGCATCCAAATATAAAGTAGATGGGTCGTGTCCCATTCCACGGGATCTTGAAATATCTGAACTTAAAACGGGATAAAGCTAAAGCAGTGTTTGAAGTGCCCTAAACTAGGGCACCACAGGCAGCTGCTCTTACTTCCAGCTGGACCTCTCAGCCTGACAGTGAGAAGGGGCAAGGCACGAGTTACCTTGACAAATTCTCATTCCCAGCATCATCTGTTTACATCGCTGGAGGCAAAAAGCTGACAAATTCAAAGCAAAGCAAAACAATACCCGACAAAAAAAAGAAAAAGAAACGAGAATCAGAACAGTAATTACTCCAATGTGATTCCTTTTTAAAGGGAATAATACATTTAAAAGTGTGAATAATAAACACAATACAATCTATATTATTCGAAGTAGCAGTTTGTTATAGCTCATTGAAGTCTGCTGCTTCTGATTTTTATAGTGTTTTATAGTCAGGATGAGGTGACAGGTATTCAAAGCTTTCCAGGTAGATTTCGATGACTACATTCAGAAAACCACATATATCTGTATAGAGGCTTGGTCTGTAGTATCAGCTTACAGTTAAAGAAAAATTCATTATTTTCTTGACTATTAGTACCTACCATTTATCAAGAGTCTACTTTATATCAGGCATTGCACTAAAATCTTTGCTTATTTATTTCATTTTTACCACAAGCTCATGGAATAAGGTATGATTTGTGTCATTTTATAAATGTCGGAAACAAAGCTCAGAGAAATTAAGTTAACCGAATTTACATGACTAGTGGTAGATCAATGATCCAAACTCAACCCAAAAGGCTGTAAGACTGTCTTAAAAAATACTACTGTGCATTGCATGGCAGGAAAAAGAAAGTGAAATTGTAATAGATATTTTTTTCCTCGACCTTAGTACTTCCTCTAATGCCATGATGCTGCCCAGACAAAGTAGGTATATCTAAATTTATTAACTAAGGAAAGATATGGCAGACCAGCATAAGCAAAAAAGAATAGTATTTTGGTTTTTAAATTTGGAGATGGGCAGACACTTGCTGATTTTACAGTAACCCCATTCCCTCTTCCTCGTAGTGCACAGCCCACTGTTACTTCCCAGACTCCTTTGCAGTTAGGTGTTGCCAAGGGATATGAGTGGAAGTAATATGCCCAGTATCTAGGCTGGGGCATTCAAAAGTAAACACCTCCACACTAGGATAATCTATGCTTCTTTTCCCTCCCAGCTAGCTGGCTGACTGGAATCAGTAGACTTACTTGCTTGACAATTCAAAGGTGTACCTGTTAGACATGGTAGACTAGGACCACACAGGTAAAAGGTCCTAGTTCCCATATCATGGCATGAAACAGAGCAAGTCCCTGTATCATTGTATGGAAGAAAGCTACTCTGCAGAGGATCAGCAGCACCTATTCCAGACTTCTCTCACAGAAAAATGTTTCTACCGTGTTAAGCCACTCAGAACTGGGTTTTACATGGTATGCACTAATATAGGTGATGAGAGAAAGCAGTTTGAACAACAGTTGTAGAAGGATATCTGATGAATGTGTATATGTGGGGGAAAGGGGCAGGATAGAGTTCCCCAACCTGGGATCTAGATAAAGATTTCCTGAAAATCCATGTGACAAATGACCTGCTTTCTTCAAGATGTATGCAGATAGGGCCTTGGCTTCACAGAGACCCAGTGTTCCAGGAGCAGCAGAAGTGTCAAAGGAGACACAGAGAAAGACCCAGACCTGTTGCTAATGAGAATGAGGGATGACCGAGCTGTGGCCTGTGTGCTCCTAGGGACATAAATCACATTTGTGGCGGGTATGTCGGTGGACGGGTAAATGGCAGTGGAGGACCAGAGGCCTCCTGGTGCCATAGCATAAAACAAATTCTTCAGCACTCAGACGGAAACCCAGAATGAGGAGAGGAACCCTGAAGTGACCAAGATTAAGTTTCCACCACCTAGTAGAACAGGAATCCAACATGTACAATAAGTTAAATTATATAAAAGTAAAGAAAATGTAAAATTTTGCCCACCTGCATGTTTGAACTACAACTCACATATACTACAATTATCATGCCTTTCAAAAACCCAGTGATTACTTCCACCACATATAAGCTCCCCAGATGAAGCTCTAAAAACATCCTTGTTTCTTTATTTTTCCTCTTCATTACCTTCCACTCAGCCCTTTAAGTCAGTTAAATATTGAAATTCTTAATTCCTATGGAAAAAGCTCTTCCTGGGAGATGAGAGCTCCGGGGTGAAGCATGTACTCTGCTAATGACTATTTTTGTGTGACAGGCAAAAATAACTTACCTCTCTTAACCTAAGTTTCCTCGTCCATGAAATGAGGCTTTGACTCTAAATCTACATTCGAATTCTTTTTAAGAGTACAATTTTCTGGGGTTTTTTGTTTGTTTGGTTGGTGGGCTGGTTGGTTTTGTTTTTGTCTCCGGGTTGCCAAGAATGTCAGGAGAGATAAGGCTATACGGTATTGATTTAATAGTAGTTGCCGCCATATAATGAAGTTCTGTAGATCATAGTCTCAGAGAGAATTTCTGAAGCTGGATGAAGGGTTGAGATAGAAGTTATCAGTATTTTATGTCCATAATTTACTGGGGAAATCATCGAATGACAAATTTCAAATATTAGAAGGAATCTTAGTGGTTATCTAATACATTCTTCTTTGACCCTGAGAGACGAAGTTATTTGTCTGACATTGCAAAAGAGTAGTGGTAGATCCAGGCTTTGAACTTAAGGGTTTTTTGGTGTCGTTTTTTATGGTTTAGCTATCTTTGCACTGGTCTGTCCTCTCAAATAGAAAGCTATAGATTTTAGCACATCTATTTTGTTATTCTATTACAGAGCATCTGCTCGATATGAACCACCCTGAAATCTGCTGTGCAGATATTGTGAGTTGACGTAGGGGCTGGGGTTCACATTAGGGTGGAAGGGGAAGACACCCATGTTAGTTACTTATACCAGATAATGTAATTCCAAGTGAGCTTTGATGAGAGGTTTCTTAGAGGCCCTTAAAAAACTGAATTGGATATGAAGTTGAAAAAAAAATCCACAATTCTGGGAGTAGAAAGCTATTTGTATTGGGCCTTGCAGTTTGAGTAAAATTTTGTGAAACTTGGGGTGGGAAGAATTGGGAAAGATATTTCAGAGGGTGAGAAAGCATAGGTCAAGTCTGAAAGACCAACAACGTAGAGTATTTAGAGGGAAACCTCCACTGGACTGGTGTTCCCAGAATCATGGAAAGGCTTGAAAGTAGACCTGGGGTTTGGACTTTCCTGTGCAAGAGGCAGTCACTGAGCTATCAGGAAGTAGCTCAAGAAAAACAAGCAATGATGTCAGTGAGCTCTGTGGACACTAGGTTTCTTAAAATCCATTTTGTGGTTTTAAAGAGACTTGAGGTGAACAAAGTGAACTAGATCCCTGTTTAGGAAGAAATGTGTGTTCTTTGCCTGTTTCGGTATAGCACGGCCTAAGCACACGACAGTTAAAGGCAGAAGCTGTCTCCAAGTCCTTAAGGTGAACTGAGTTTCATTGGAAACATGAGGTTTAAAATTTGAATTCAACTGGGGATGAAATTAGGATTGGGAAGATGCCAGCTTCAGGCCAGAACTCAGAAATACGATGGTAAATTAACTTAAAGTAGTTCAAACAGTTTTCAATAAAGACATTCGCTCATAGAGCTTTATGGCTGGGTAAGGGCCTGAAATAATTCACAGGTTTGCATTTCTCCAGAGACAGGAGCAGCTGACATTGTTGACTCCAGATTTTATCCTGGGTGCTCATTTTAAAACTGTGTTGCTTTCACAGCCTATAAACTTTAGCTTTTCATAATGAAAACCAATATTCAATTCTAAAAACACGACAATAGGTTTTCCAGGCTTTAGGGTGTTTGTCAGTTCCCATCTGGATTACTTCGGCCTTAATATCTGGATGGTACTGACAAATAACCATTGTCCTAGGGGAATCGTTTATGGCAAGGAAATGCAAAAATAAATGGAGTCTGTATGTTTCCAATGATAGTGGCTGATCTTGTAAGAGTCCCTCCAAGTGCTGTTACTTGAAATACCAAGACTTTAAGAGCTTCAGCTCTGGAGCCCGATACCTAGATGTTAATTCCTTTTCTACTACATCCAATCTCTGAGAACTTGGCAAACTTTCAAATTCTCTGGACTTCAGTTTCTTCATCTATGATATGAGATAATAATAGTTATATCACAAAGTTGTTTTAAGGCTTAAATGATTTATCATATGTAAAGAACTTACAATGGTACTGACAGTAAGCATCTAGTGTCTTATCTATGTGTTAGACATAATAATACTTATTAT
Organism: Micronycteris hirsuta; assembly: GCA_004026765.1. Classification (NCBI taxonomy): domain Eukaryota; kingdom Metazoa; phylum Chordata; class Mammalia; order Chiroptera; family Phyllostomidae; genus Micronycteris; species Micronycteris hirsuta. The sequence continues at coordinate 74,044 of PVJI01006134.1, forward strand.
TAATTTATGTGTTTGCATCAAACCCTGTCCTTTCCCTACCCCTCATACTCCAACTACAGTGACTGCTACCTCTTCCTCCTGATCTAGCCAAGCATGTTCCCATCTTTTCATTTCTACTTGCCTACGTTATTCTGATGAAAGGAACTTCCCTCATTCAACCTCTAGTTGACATTTTCTCATTCTTTAACCTTTGGGTCCTGTGACATCTCATTTACAAAATTCTCTCACACCAAGCCCTCTTCTAGCAAGCCGTAGAAGAATTAAGCACGACCTCATCACACGACATTTCCTACGTTGTACCATCTTTGCTTGTCTCCACTACCAAGGCGTGAGCTTCTTGGGTCCACAAAATGTTGCCTTTTGGTCTCCTTCTTTCCAAGGCTTAGGGAGGGGCCCGTTTCAAAACAATACTATATGTGTAGTCATTGAATTAATTTATTAGATATCATTGGACACATGGATACTAAACTAAATAAAATGAATAGAAATCATGAAAATTCCAAGAAAGATACCACTGCAGTTTGTCAAACTACTCAGAAATAAGAATTTAAGTAAATTAATACCATATGTAGGATTACAATGCAGAGGTTTAATTTAGAAAAGAAAGGGACTTTTCAAGAATATTACTTTTAGAAAAATTGATGCTAATTAATTTTTACTAAGTATGAAGAACAATTATTCCAGGGTTTTCCCCTACAACTATTACAACAAAATTTTTCTAAATCATGAAGGTTTACAGCATGACAACCTCATCACACTTCAAAAGCTGTTAGCTCCACCAGGTTTTACTTCTCTAGCCCCCAACTCTTTAAGTGACATCATGTTTGTACACAACTGGATGCACACACATACACCACCAGCATCACTGCCACCATCCCACTGACTCAATGCAATTTGCCCATGGATTCCCGCTGTTAATTATTGTTTTTATGATTTTGGATCACTGAGCCATATGAAGTTCTTTCTTAGCACCATCGTGGATACATACAATAAGAGTACTCTTAACACAGATAAATCTGAAAACTAAAATATGTAAGATAATTCAGTACATATTTCCTAAAAGGCAAATTGTAAGTTGTTGTTTTAGGTCAATGGTATTAAGAAAGACACACCAGCAACAACATGATAATGAAATTGATAATGACAAATGCAACAAATTAAAAAGAATAGTATGCAATCATAAACTTATTGCACTAAACAATATTACCTCAAAGTGCATAATTCACAAGGTAAATTGGACAAATTTATAATCACTATGAGTGATTTTTAACATATGTATACCAGCAGCTGATTTATCAATCAGACAAAATTTAGTACTGACTATAGATTTGAAGGCAGAATTAACTAGTTGATCTAAACTAGTTTTTTTTTTGCTACTATACAAGCAACTGGTAACAAAGGAAGTTGCACAAAGTTTCAAAGAATCAATAACATGTCCTTAAACAAATGGATTGAAATTAGAATACATCTACATAAGAACATCCCCACACCCAAACCCTACAAAAATATATTTTTATAAATGAAACATCCTGAAATAATGAGTTAATAAACAAATCACGTTCAGCTCAGGAAACTATAATAGAGGAACTAGGTAAAACTGAAGAAACTTGGAGGAAGGAAATGCAAATGCTAAGAGCCAAAAATAAAAAGAAAGTAAACAAAATCAAAGGTTAATTCTTTAAAAAATAACAAATTTTATTTTTTAATATATTTTATTGATTATAATACTACAGTTGTCCCATTTCCCCCCTTTACTCCCCTCTGTCTTGCACATCCCCTCCCACTCACATCTCCCCCCCTTTAGTTCATGTCCATGGGCTGTACATATAAGTTCTTTGGCTTCTACATTTCCTATACTATTCTTAACCTCCCCCTGTCTTTTGTCTACCTATCATTTATGCTACTTATTCCCTGTACCTTTTCCCCCATTCCCTCCCGCCCCTTCCCTGCTGATAACTCCCCATGCGATCTCCATTTCTGTTAAATAGAGGAAAATGTACAGGGCACCAACAGTGAAGGGAAGGAAACCTGGGCTCAAATCCATGGTTTGGACCAGAAGGAAGAAATAAACATTCAACCAGAACAGAATGAAGAAACAAGAATTCAAAAAAACCACGGAGAGGCTTGGGAAGCACTGGGACAAGTTTAAATGTTCCAACATTTGAATCATAAGGGTGCCAGAAGGAGAAGAGGAGGAGTAAGAAATTGAAAACTTATTTGAAAAAATAATGAAGGAGAACATTCCCGATCTGGCAAAGGAAATAGACTTCTAGGAAGTCCAGGAAGCTCAGAGAGTCCCAAAGAAGTTGGACCCAAGGAGGAACACACCAAGGTACATCATAATTACATTACCCAAGATTAAAGATGAGGAGAGAATCTTAAAAGCAGCAAGAGAAAAAGAGACATTTACCTGCAAAGGAGTTCCCATAAAACTATTCAACTCATATCATGAGGTAGATATAACCTTAATCTCAATCATAGTAAAACTTACATGGCAATTTGCCTTGTGTCGCTATTTTAAGAGTTAGTGGTAAAATTGAAATTCTTTCACTCTGCTGGTGGAAAATAAGGTTATAAAACCACATCTAATAAAGCTGCAGATAAACTTGGCCTTTGACCCATCAATTTATCCCTAATAGATGGTCTAATATTTGTGCTGTGACATACATATATTAGAATGTTCATTGTGGCACTATGTCAGTGAAGAGTTGGAAACAACCTAAGATCTACCAAATGAATGTATAATTGATACTTACAGACAAAGCTCACATATATTAACTTGGATACATCTCAGAAACATAATGTGGACTTTGGGTAGTAGCTGTCTGCGGAGAGTTAATAAAGCCAAAACAGAGATTCTGGAGGCAGAGAATGGGATTTGCATCAACTGTGTGTATTAAGTTGTGAGTTTCTCAGTAATCAAACCCTGTGTGTATATATTTCTCTGCCCCACACATTCTGTGTCCTCAGTGTCTTTTGGTCACATTCTCTGCATCATCACTCCCTGTTTTCCTGACCCTGTCAGTAGGGGCTTGAAGTCTTCATCTCTCACATCAGGAGAGTAAAGGTGAGATTTTCCAAGCATTCCAAATTTAAACGTTTTTCCCCATACAGACTTGGTTGTACTTGACAGTTGGCTACTCTAAGTATGTTGGTACAGTGTTACAGGTGCGTTACAGATGAAGTAGCTTTCTGTGGAATAAGCCTGAGTTCTTAACCAACATATATGCCATGGCTTCCATAAAGAAATGCTATTTCAGCTACAAGTTAGTGCTCAGTCTCTCCACTGAGGAAGACTTGAAAATAATTTTCTTCAGATATACCCTTCTGAGTCTAGGATGAGAGGCATACAAAAGATGAAGGTCCAACATAATCTTGCTTGATATTGCCTGAGTTTTGGGAGAATGGCTTAATCTCCCCAGCTTCTGTTTTCCCAACAGCAATGCAAGATGGAACATTTCTGCAGTGGGTTGATAGTGACATACCAAGCACCTTATAGTAATCCTTATTTCTGATATTATGCTCCTCCATACTGCATTACTAATTCTCCGGATCAGCCATGCTGTCTCACACCCCAGTTGTTATACTTCCTCTGAATCTTTAAAGGTTCTGCTCAAACATCATTTTTAGGAAAACCTTCCTCAGGTCCGTGCACATACACAACATAAACACACACACCAGTTCCGCCTGGGCTTTCACATGCGTTGTTCTCATCATTGTTGCGGTGTGTATGTCATACACAAAATGTGGCTATTTACTTGCCATCTCTTGCTTGTTGATAATAGGGGTCTTGTTATTTGCTTTCATATACTTTAACATTTGCATGCCTTCTGGCATGTGGCATGTAATCAATAAATATCTCTTGCAAAAATGAATGAATGCAAAAAAAAAAAAAAAGAATTTTTCCTGCAAAAGCAAATCTCTCTTTTCACGCTCTTCACGTTGAGTGATGCTTTTCTAATTCTCTGCTCAGTTTACCTGGGCCAAACATACCTTGAGTTGGGTAAGCAATCAAACTGGCTCCGTGTCCCAGAACTCATTAGCAGGAGCCCTGCAAGGTGAGACCATAGTCCTTGCTCCTCTTCTCCTCCTCTCAGTCATGCTGACAGAACTCGGGAGCTATGGGGAAGTGCCCAGAGCCCACACCCTTCTTTCAAACTGTAGCTTGGCCCCTTAGGCGCAAAGTGTTCTGCTCTCTGAGTCATCCAACCCTGCCCATCCACATGCCTGGCTACTGTCCAAGACTCAGATAAGAAACCACCCAGGTGTTCAGCCTCAGAAGGCCAAAAGAGACCAAATTAACTAACTGCAGAATAGAAGAGGAAGCAAGCCCGAGGTGGGAGTCAGGAGACCCTGCCAGGTTTCTCCACTTATTAGCCGCACTTATTAGAAGGGCAAATCACCTTTCTCTGGCATTAGTCTCATCATCTGGGGAGTAAGTGGGTTCAGCTAAATGACCTCCAAGTCTTGTCCAATTCTTAATTTCTACTGTCTTAAATAAAATGCTGGTTAAGCATTTATCAGACCTGAAAGAATAACGCCACTTTCCTGTAACAACGCCATCTCCATGGGAAGGTCCAGAAGGGCCAACACAAACGCACTGTCAGTGATGGGTCAAAATGCACACACGAGGCTCAATTTTAAGTGCCCTAATCCATCCTGCATACAGTGTGTGATTGCACCATTCCCTCTGTGCAGTCTGCCTGCAGAGTCTCCAACAAATACCCTTCATTTGTACTCTGTAAATAGGCTAGGAGCAGATACTGATTACTTTAACATAAATCAAGACGAGTAATAATAATAACACCAATGCTTCTACAAATACCACCTTTTATTCAGTGTTTAGTTCTTATAAGATTGTGTCATATACTTCACATGTTTATTCCTTTTGTTCTTATACCCACTCTAAGGCACTGCTTTTATCTTCATTATACAAAAGAAGAAACTGAAGTTCATTGTTAATGTAATTCAGACACAATGTATAAACTGGTTGAGAAATTTTAGATGGCAATTATAATCCCTCACAATTGGATAGCATTTTAAGCTTACAAAGAACATTTTACAACATCATTCTATTGGTTTTAACTACAATGTAGTAGCTGAATCATGACTGTCTTCACTTTAAGGAATGGAAACTTGAAGTGAGGTGAGGTGATGGTAGTTCATTAAACCACCAATTTGTTCTGGAATTCCTCAGTGGTAAAGAGGGGCCCAAGGACAGGGAGTTTCCTGGAAAACTGGCCTGAGGTCAGACGCAGCGTATGAAGCTGAATTTCCAGAGCTTAGTTGAGATTGTAGATGAGATCAAGGTATGAGGAAATGTGGAGATGGAAAAAGGAATAATCTCTCTGTTCATAGTAGCTTGAAGCATATACAAATAATGCCAACAGTGCACAGTTACATCTGTGCTTAACTCATTCTCGGCAACGCAGAGTAAGATTTCAGAGTGTGGTAAGAGGAGAGATCATTCTGAGTGTGCTAAGAGGAGAGATCTTTTGGGTGGAGATGTTTCGGTTTCTGCTGGGGCTTTTGGTGCTTATTCAACTTGAAACTTCTAAATAACTCATTATTGTAAAGCAGGTGTTACGAGCAACATATTTCGTTGACCTCAGCTTTATCTATTCTAGAGCAATTCTTCTCTTCTTCTCTTTTATCTACTGGCAGGTTATTAGTCAGACGGAATGAATCATGCACAATGTTTAGAAAGGAGTTCTGTGTCTGAGTCCTTATGACAAGGGGAATTGATATCTCGGGTTCTGGGTAAAAGTAGGATTGCTAGACAAAGTTGTTGCTGGTCATTCTGTTATTTGATGAAAGTCCAAGCTTAGAAAATTCAAGGTTATTCTTATTTTGTCAAAGCTTAATTCACAAAAGATGTGTGGGTGAAATTCTCATTTAGAAACTAGTGGTTCTACTTGTGCTTTGTCCTCTCTTTCCAGAAGTCTGTAATTGGAAGGATGATTAAAGCCGTCCTTCAGCAGTGCGTATGTTCATCTTCCGACCTGTTCCACAGTTCCCTGAGTCAACCTTTCTTCTGCACCCCCTGCATATTCAACAGTTTTTTTCATTCCCATTGATTCTGAAATGTTCTCAAATTCACTTTTTAATTTCACTTCTATGTCTTTAGATCTGGCCCATGTCATATTTCCTGTGAACTATTTTAAAAGCCTTTTAATCATCACCCAAACTCCAACTTGAGCCAGAACACCAATACCCTACAAAGAGATTAGCCCAGTGTGTAAAATCTTCCATGGTTCTGTAACCTCAGAATAAAATTCCAAATCCTGCACATTCTTCCCCCAGAGACTTATCGCTTCTCTATCTACCACATATTTGTGTAGTCATATTGAATTGCTTGCAGTTCTCTGAACTTGCTATGCTCTTGTAAGCCACCATGTTTTTGATTTTGGCAATTCTTTAGAATGTATTTCCTCTCCTTACCCCACTATTAACTTATCACACTTCCTTTCTTCTTCTTGCATCCATTCTTTTCTGCTCCCTTCTCCAGGCCTCCATAATTCATTTATGCGTTGGCAGTTTATACAATCTTCTCAACTCTGATTTCACTATACTTTTAGTTATTGGAATATGCATTTGTTTACTCACTAAGCTGAATTTCTCAAATTCAATAGTTGTGCTTCCTCTTTTTATAGAGGGACTCAACAAGTAGTATTAGAATAAATATTTAATAACATTTAATTTTTTTCTAATGCAAGCAGGGAAATTATTCCTGTTCTCTTTAAAGTCTTTTTGAATGATATAGGGAAAGCCTACCCATTGATGTTTTTTTATTTTCTAAGAATAATGCTTGTATAATAATAAAAGTTGTTTCTCAAAGTTCTTGCATCCACAGCTCAACTCTGCTGATTTGAGAATGCCCTGGTCTATTCTCTTTGCTGCATGATTTTTGGTAATAATCACCTGGGGTTCATCCTGGCCCTATCATCTCTCAGTGTCATTCCTACTTTCACATTATTATTCAGTCTTCAGTCTTCATATCAGCACATTGTTCATTCAACCATTCTGAGAGGTTTTGGAAAGAAATACATGAAGAGCAAGGTGTCACATTATAATGACACACCAGTTCTAATTTATAGGTACTCATAGTTCATTGGAAATACATTGGAAAGGTAAATACATTTCAGCTTGCTTATATTGCATATGGAATACAAATGCCATTTTAACTGTATCTTTTTAATTTATGGATAGATCTATAATCTGAAAGTTCTTACTTCGTATTTTGGGTATGCCACCTAATAAGTTGATGACTTCAGAGAAGTTACTTAATGCAGTTGTGTCGAGGTCCTAATTATAGCTGCTTTGTAAGATTATTGTGAAAGTAGAGGTCCTAATTATAGCTGCTTTGTAAGATTATTGTGAAAACTGAAAATTATAACACATACCAAATGCCTACATAATTCCTGGAACATAGTAAGCAGATATCTACTAATTTTTATTTTAACTCCTCTTCAAGGCTTTTCTTACCTTAGGTCCTTTGGTCATTATAATACTGTCACTTTCTTATCCTAGAATCTTATAAATGCTATAGGATACAAATATTAAACTGTTTTGATCATCTAGATTCTTTACATACCTCTATAAAGTTTAGAATCATACTGCCGATTTCTTCAAATAACCTGCTGAGATTTCCATTGAGATTGCAGTGAATTTAGAGATCAATTTGAAGAGGAAGGATGTTAACAATATTGAGTCTTCCAATTCATGAATATTGTTTCTCTCTCCAATATACTTTTAGGTTTTATTGATTGATTTTTATTTCAGCAGCCATTTGCAGTTTTTAGCAAAGTTATCTTACTAAATTTATTCCTAGATATTTGATAGATTTGCTAATATATTAAGTGGTATTTTTAAAATTTCATTTTCCAGTTGTTTGTTGCTTATGTATATAGAAACATAATTTATTTTTGAATAGTACATTTGTGTCCTGTGAACTTGGTAAATACATATATTCTAGGAGTATGTTTATGGTAAAATTTATTGTGTCCTTAAGGATAACAAGTGTGTCATCTATGAATCTATGAATAATAGTAGATTTTTTTCTTATTTTTCAATCTTTATTTTCTTGCTTTATTGCACTGCTTAAGACTTTCTCTTAAAAATTGAAGGCAAGTGTTGAGGAGGGACAACCTTGTCTTGTTTCCACTATTATAGAGAAAGCATTCTGTCCTTCATAATTAAAAATCATACTAACTGTGGTGATTTTCTGGATACCCATAACCAGATTAAAGAACTTTCCTTAAGTTTTATCATAAATGATTTTTTGTACTTACGGTGATAATTGTATAATTTATCTGATTTACTTGACAAATTACATTGATTGATTTTTTTTATACCTGACTTTTATTCCTGGATTAAAAACCACTTAGTCATGATATATTGTCTTTAAAAATATTTTTAAGTTTGATTTGCTAATATTCTAGTAAAGTTTTGGGGGTCATAAGTTATATAGGTCTATAACTTTATTTTTCATAATTTCTATCAGATTTCAGTATCAGGATTACGCTGATCTCAAAATAATTTGGGAAGTTTTTCCTCCTCTATATTCTGCAGAATAGATGATATTTCTTTTTTAGTTGTTGTTAAAATTCACCATGAAACTATCTGTGACCGGATTTCTGTTTGTGAGAAGATTTTTGATCAACTACTCAATTTCCTTACAGGTAGATATAAACACTGAGATGCATAATTATTTTCTATGCTTATGTTAGTAAGTTGCGTTTATCAAGAAACTTGTCTATTTTATCTAAGTTGTCAGATTTATTGGTGTAATGTTATTCATCCCTCATTATCCTTTATTGTCTGTAGTGATGTCCTCTCTTATATCACTGATACTGCTAATTCATTTTCTCTATTTTTTTTTGCTAAAAGATTCAAAAAACAAAGTATGTTTTTATTGATTTTTTTCTATTTGTCTAGTTTTTATTGTATTAGTTTTTATACTTATTATTTTTTCTTCTACGAGTCCCATTCTTTTAATTTGTTCTTTTCTTTATGCTGAAAAGTCAGCTCATTGATTTCTTACCTTTTTTTCCAACTATAAGCATTTGAATGATAAATAAATTGTTCTCTTTTTTCTCTTTCTCTTCTTTTTCTGAATGGTTCAGTCTAAAGCAAGTTTGTTGCCCATATTGGCAAAAGGAGAAAACCCGGGTGGCCCAGAGTGAGATTTTGCAGCCCAACCAGTGTGAGAGAGGTGCTCAAGGTAGGTTTTGCAGCCCAGAAAGGGTACTGCAGTTCAAGAGAAGTGTAGAGATTATCTGTATGGGAGGTCAATGTGGAACATTGGAGTCCTGGCCAGTGAAGGGGTCTGTGTGTGTGTGTGTGTGTGTGTGTGTGTGTGTGTGTGTGTGAGCAGTGAGGGAGTCTTTTAAGATAAATGGGTTAATCAAATCAGCAAAAACTACTAAGCTTAGTGGGAACCACGTGTGTCACTGGTAGAGAAGAGAGTAAAAAATACGGAAAGAAGAAAAAATGACATCATGTTGTTAGATTAGAATTGAAAGTATCAGTGTGAACTCATGGTTTTCAATACAGACAAATAAATAGTTACAGAAATAGACTGACTAATAGACAGATACAACAGTAACAGGTGTAAATGTGTTTGTGTAGCTGTATCTCCTGGCTCTCCTAAGATGGCTTGGGAGCAATAATACACCCATATCAATAAGTATAAATATCACTTATTTTGTTTTTGAAATAGATTTTGCCACTATAAGGAGTCAGGGATCCTTGAGGAAATAACAGTGAAAGCACAGGATGAGACTGGAACATTTGTAATAATGAAAAGTAAGGAGCTATTCTCAGAATGATGATGACATGTTGAAAGGACAGAGAGGCCAGCTTCAAGGGGCTCCCCCTGGTCAAATCCCAGATAATATAAGCAGTCAAATAAGTAATGATAAGCTTAGATTATAGTCATAGAATAAAATAAAAATCTGTGACTCCATGCATATATAAATAAATCATAAGTGGAAAGTTTAGTAAGTCACATAAAGTATACATTTTTAAACAAGGTAAAATGTGCTAAGACACATGTTGCAAATATACATACCAATAAAGATTGTGCTGAAGAAATATGTGTTGGTAAATCATTGAATTCCCTTTAGTTATACTTTAAATATCTTAGATTTAATCTCCATTTATTTAGTACTCTTTATAAGAAATTGTAATTAATATCATTTTATTTTTTATTTTTTTATTTTTTAAAGATTTTATTTATTTATTTTTAGAGAGAGGAGAAGGGAGGGAGAAAGAGCAATGTATGGTTGCCTCTCACATGGCCCTCACCGGGGACCTGGCCCGCAACCCAGGCATGTGCCCCAACTGGGAATCGAACCGGGACCCTCTGGTTCCCAGTCCGCGCTCAATCCACTGAGCTACGCCAGTCGGGGCCATTAATATCATTTTAAATGTCTTCTATCAATTTATCATCCTACACACTTATTTTGATTATTTATCTATATATCTATTGAGATCTGAAATATGTAAACAATGCATAAACAATGGTTATTTCTTAGTGATAATAATTATTTTGGGGCTTTACTTTTACAACTTTTCTGTATTAAAAATAATTATGTGTCTTTGTAGTCCTATTGATGTGTTTTCTGAGGCAACTTTAACATGTTCAAGTTTTTCATCTTAGTGAATATCTGTGTTGGAATTCTCTGTGCTCTTCTGAATCTATTATCCACTATTCTTCATCCATCACTGTGGCTTAGGAAGTGGACCTCTGAATGTCACTGTCTAGGCTCCCATTCCCTGTATCTTCCAAATGGGGTTGACCAATGGCATCAACAGGAAATTGAAGAGAGGAGGGTATTTGTCTGCTAGCTAGCTTCCTGTTGGGTGATAGGTGGGCAATGGCTGCCATCTATGGCTACAGCTCCTTTTGGCCTCAGCTCCTGTTAAGTAACCTTTCCTGACAGGTATAGGTCACTCCAGGTACTGGTAATTGCTTCTTTCTCCCTGTCCCTTGATAGAATCTGAGTACTTTACCATCTCTTATTGTTTTACCTAAACATGGCCCACAGCTTTGCAAATTGCTGTTCAGTAAACTGTCTTCAATAGCAGTGTGCCATCTGTTTTCTGCTCCAATTCCAACTGACAGAGTATCTAAGCACTTCCCTCTATAAAAATTATATTTCCTCTCAACATTGTCTCACAGATTTATAAATCTTAATTTTTATTGTTCTGCTAGATACTTTTATAGTTCTAACTAATGGACTGCAATTTCTATTTCTTTTCTTATGCACTTTATATATCCATTGACTTCCCAATGGAAAAGATGAATAATGTAGTACCCTTACAGTTCCTAAGGGAAGGAATTTATCAGCCAGAAAGGAGCTGTGCATTCTTACAACTATTAATAGAAAAATATCATGTTAAAATGTTTTTTGACCTTGGTCCTTCAATCACTAAAACTTCCATTCCAGCTGGAACTTTTTATTCTGATTATGCCTAAAAGTCTATAGTGTTTTTAAAAATAGTATTTTGGATATGATTTCTAATACATAACAATCATGTATTTTCCTACCAACATAAAATGTATTAAACAATAAAATAATTACAAAATGCAAGTATCATAGAAGTCTACTGTTTGGATATCTGTGACCAGCTTCAGGTAATCTTTTTTTTTTAAGATATTTATTTATTTATTTATTTATTTATTTATTTATTTATTTAAGAGAGAAAGGAAGTGAGGGAGAAAGAAAGAGAGAGAAACATCAATGTGTGGTTGCTTCTCACGTGTCCCCCACTGGGGACCCGGCCTGTAACCCAGGCATGTGCCCTGACTGGGAATCGAACCAGTGACCGTTTGCTTCACAGGCCTGTGCTCAATCCACTGAGATACACTAGCCAGAGCTTCTTCAGGTAATCTCATTTGGAGATAAATAACTTTCTTAGAAGTAGATTCTTACCATATTGAAATATCTTGAGTGGTCACGTGCTCATGTGTGCTAGGCCTGAGCTAAATAATGGATTGCACAGAACTGTGACTCCTTCAGATTTCTAGACTTTTGCTGTTAAATGTGCACAGCGAGCTGGGCCACTGCTGGCGAAGTGAGTGTGTTTCTCTGACCTCTCTTTCTGCAGGTTTTCCCAACTCAAATAATGGCAATGCCATTCTTCCAGACCCTCAAGCTAAATACCTTGAAGTTATTCCTGACACTTCTGTTTCTCTTACCTTTAAATCTTATGATTTGTATGAATAGATTCTCAGCATCACTCAGCCATCAGAGAGATGCACATTAAAACCACAATGAGATACCACTTCACACTGGTCAGAATGGCCATCATAAACAAATCAACAAACAACAAGTCTGGTGAGGTGGATAAAAGGGAACCCTAGTACATAGTTGGTGGGAATGCAGGCTGGTGAGGCCACTGTGGAAAACAGTATGGAATTTCCTTTAAAAACTAAAATGGGACTGCATTTTGACCCAGCAATTCTGCTGCTGGGATTAAGAATCCTGAAACACCAATTCAAAAGAACCTATGCACTCCAATGTTCATAGAAGTGCAATTTATAATAGTCAAGTGCTGGAAACAGCCTAAGTGCCCATCAGTAAATGAGTAGATCAAAAATCTGTGGTATATCTACACAATGGAATATTACGCAGCAGAAAGAAAGAAGGCACTCTTACACTCCACATCAGCATGCATGAAACTGAAGAGCATTATGCTAAGTGGAATAAGCCAGTCAGTGAAAGACAAATACCATATGATCTCACCTATAAGGAAACCTAATTCACAAAAGAAACAAGCGTGCCAAAGAACCAGAGACATGGAAATAAAGAAGAAAAAAACAACAGTAACTGGAGGGGAGGCATGAGGGGGACAACAGGGGAAAGAGGGGAAGGAGTCAAGTCAAGCAACATGTATAAAGGACCCAAGGACAAAGACAACGGAGGGGAGGATTGAGAGTAGAAGGTGGGGGGTAGATAGATCAGAGGAGAGTAATGGGGGAAAAATGGGGACAATATAATTGAGCAACAATAAAATAAATAAATAAATAAATAAATAAATAAATCTTGTGCTTCAAGAAATTCTGTTGCCCCTTTCCCCTCCCAAAAGTATACCTTATGACAAGTGAGGTAGATATTGTTCAATTTTATTTTGGGACTGGGGAGACTCAAGAAGTTTAAGTGATAAAACCAAATTCACACAACAAAATGTGTTCAGAAAAATTGAAAGATGTAAACAGAAAAATAATTGGCCACACAGGTGCCTCCCTGCCTGAAAAATTCTCTGCTGTGCTGTTATATCAAAAACATTTATTATAATAATGTGTGCTTCATGCTGATAGAGGCATTTTCTTATTTATAAAAAAATTCCATTTTTCCTAGTCATGGGATATAAATCTTAGAGTGTCAGGAGCTGAGTCTAGGGTGTTTGAAACTGTTCCAGAGTTTCCCTGTTGTCATTTTCCCTTGTTCGGTTCCTGTACTTTCTGAGAGTTTTGTGTTTTGTCTTTAAGTCTGTTCATATGAATTAAAATGGGTGGAGTTTAATTTGAAAAAATATTTATAAAAATACTCTAGTGTTAGCTTTTATTAGCTATTATGAAGTTGACATGACTGGTTTGAAACTCGGTTTCAGGTGTGTCTATGATAAAAGCAATTCTCACTGCCCTTCACATGTTCTGTGTGTTTAACCGGTACTTTTGTGTCTTTGTGATTGAGATTGTTTAGGTAAAATTCCATTATTATATATGAATCACTCCTGCATTTGCTTATTTTTATCTTTTCAATTTGTTTAAGTAAAGGAAGTGATCAGAAAATGAGTCTTCTTTATTTTAGTAAGAGGTTGAAACGCTGGTAGAGCAACCATTTTTTTCTCTCTTAAGGATCTAGACAAAAAACAAACAAACAAACAAACAAAAACAAACGAGCAAGTGCCAAAGAAATAGAATTGTGGGAATTCAATAAAGAAAAATTATTGCTTTAAGATTTTTAAAATAAAGCATCAATAGCTAGATAGTTTTACTAGGCATAAGAAATTTTTATAAATAGCTTATGGAAATGAGTAATGCATTGAAAAGAAGTCTGGGGCAGCCAGATCTGTCCCTTGGTATACACTTTGTTGCTACAGCGTGACTCTTAAAAGTTATTCAAGGCAGTTTGTAGTGTACGTGATCGTTGACACAGGGAGTAGTATGGAGGGAGAGAGTGGATTACTTCTAGGTTCGAGACTTATGTTCCCTCCTTGTTAAATTACAAATGGGACAGAGAAGGCGATGTGACACAGTTTACATGCCTGAATTTTGGGATTCTAAACCTAGATCTGTAAGGGACTAATTCTGTCACCTTGGGAAAAATATAATTTTCCCCTTTCTAGGACTCAATTTTCTTGTGAAAAAAAAGATACCAAAGATTTAAACTATCTTTTCTATCCTACTTGTTTTCAATGGACAAATATTCTGATTAACTGAACTGTTTGAATTCAATGTCAAGAAAACTTATTTGTGAATATTTCAATGCTTCTAATCTAAGGCATACTTTTTGGAAGTGAATTATAGAGGCTCCAAAGTACTTTGGTTTAACTTTGCCTGTTAAGGGATATTCTAACATTCAAAATAGCATGTCATTCAGACTTCCACCAAGATGGCGGCGTAGGTGGACGCATTGCATTGCGCCGCAGCTCACAACCAGAGAGTTTAAACAACGAACTCAATAGCGAAAAATAAACCACCAGAACGGACAGAATCGAACTGAAGAGAAGTCCGACACCCAGGAAGTTGGGGAGGACGTACATCCAGGCCGGTAAGCAGGGCAGAACCGAGCGGAGGAGCGGAGTGAGAGGCAGTTTGCCCGGAGAGACTCACCCCGCGAGCACCTAACCAAAGCACAACCCCAAGCGATGGGTGCACCTCGCAGGCCGGCGGCATAACCGGAGAGGCCAGTGGGAACCAGCAGGGCCGAGACTGGCAGAAAAGGCAGTGGGGAACTGGGGAGCAGAGGGTGATAGGGAGTGGCGGTGAACGGCAGACGCCATTGCTCCCTCCCAGGCCCCGCCCCCAGAGGAAACGTCACAAAAAAGTGACCCAGGTTGCCAGGCACCGACAAACACCTAAGACTCCGACAGGTGCGCTGAGATAAAAAAGAATGAAAATGGCCAAAACGAAAGATCAGAACAAATTACAACTAACGGACGAAGAGATAGCCAAATTAACAGATGCCCAGTTTAAAACACTGGTAATCAGGATGCTCACAAAACTGGAAGAAATAGTTGAACAAATG